>JAVYIG010005576.1:0-134044 GCA_035222895.1 Strongylocentrotus droebachiensis | reverse complement strand
ATAAGAGAGAAGGAAGGAAAGGGAAAAAAAAGGAAAAGAGGAGATACTGGCGTAATGATAGGGGGGGGGGGGATGGGGGAAAATCAAATTCAAAGGTGGTTTATTTCTAATTCCATAACGGTGTATTACAAATAATGCTGAAATGACATAATTTCCGAGATTTTTCCTCACTTTTTAGTAAATTATACTTTCGTATGTGTCTATTTGAAAATGACAATTTCCTAAATTTACAGCCAGGCAAGAAATATGATTCTCGAGATTCCTACATGTCAGGGCCCGAGGAACGGCAGGGATCAGGAGCCTCAAAAAGAAATAAAAAAGAAAGAGAGCAAGAAAGAATGAATAGTTTACTGCCAGTGTCAAAAAATAACGAGGCATAAAAATATGCTCATCTGACCATGATTTGATGCCTAAAACCCCTGAGCTTCCGGGGGCTCCACCGCCTTGACCCCACCAGGGGCCCTAAGGCGGGCCCCTGAATGCTTATCTGACCGTAATGTATTGCTTCAAACCCCTGAGCTTCCGGGGTCGGATAAGGTTTCAAAATGAGTTTATCTACCCGCAGGCGCGTAGCCAGAGGGGTGGGCTGGTGGGGGCAGTCCCCCAAAATCGCTGCCCCCCCCCCACAAAAAAAGAGAGGAGAAAAAAGAAAGAAAAAGGAGCAGACAAAAAACATCTTTGAAATTCAGAAAATGATTAAGAGTAGAGAACGGTACAACGAATCGTCTTCTTTCTCTAATAATTTAATGAAACGTCAAAGCTTCCGCGCTTCGCGCAGGAAGGAGGGGGGGGACCGAAATTAGACAAGGATTAAGCAGAGTCGAGAGCAGTGCAATGAATCGTCTTCTTTCTCTAATGATTTAATGAAACGACAATACTTCCGCGCTTCGGGCGGGATGGGGGAACCTGAATTCAGACGAGGACTAAGAGTCGAGAACTGGACAACGAATCGTCTTGTTTCTCTAATGATTTAATGAAACGTCAAAGCTTCCGTGCTTCACGTGGGAGAGGGGGGGGGAATTTAATTCAGACGAAGATTAAGAGTCGAGAACGGTACAACGAATCGTCTTCTTTCTCTTATGATGTTATGAAACGTCAAAGCTTCCGCGCTTCGCGCAGGAGGGGGTGGGGACCGAAATTAGACAAGGAATAAGAGTCGAGAGCGGTACAACGAATAGTCTTCTTTCTCTGATGATTTAATGAAACATAAAAGCTTCCGTGCTTCGCGCGGGAGGGAGAAAACTAAATTCAGACGAGGATTAAGAGTCGAGAACGGTACAACGAATCATCTTCTTTCTCTAATAATTTTATGAAACGTCAGAGCTTCCGCGCTTCGCGCAGGAGGGGGCGGGGCTGAATTTAGACAACGAATAAGAGTCGAGAACGGTACAACGAATCGTCTTCTTTCTCTAATGACTTAATAGAAAGGTAAAAGCTTCCGCGCTTCGCGCGGGAGGGGGAAAAACTAAATTCAGACGAGGATTAAGAGTCGAGAATGGTACAACGAATCGTCTTCTTTCTCTAATAACTTTATGAAACGTCAAAGCTTCCACGCTTCGCGCGGGAGGGGGGGGGGGCGAAAGTTAATTCAGACAAGGATTATTTTCGAGAACGGTACAACGAATCGTCTGCTTTCTCTAATAATTTAAAGAAACGTTAAAGCTTCCGCGTTTCGCGGAGGAGGGGGGGGGGGGGGGGGAGGGGGGGAGGGGGGACTCGCCCCTCCCTGCACCCACCCCCACCCGCATTTCGTCACTGCTGGTCACCATTACGTACCAATATTTGGCTCGCATATTTTCAAATTTGGGCCCCCCCCCCCCTAAGATATCCTGGATCCGCGCCTGCTGCACTCTGAGACTATGACAGCATTTTCCATAGACTGCTACTTATTTGACAAAGCCAGGGCTTTATGGGCTGTGGTGAAGTGGCAAATTAGAGTATCTTCTTGTATACAAGAACCACCTGAGCCGATCCTACTTGGGTTAAAAGGTTAAAACGTCCTAAATCTGCGTGCTAGTCAAGACGATCTATGATAAGATAATCCACATAGATACTTAGATAATAATTATATCAACCTGTTTCTACTTACAGACCAGTAAACTAAAGCTTCATTGGAAGTGCATATTCGGCACGATGATCTTCCTTACTGCTGGTATGTACCCTACTATGCAAACATAACATATTAAAACCTATTGCAACTCTATTTAAATTATTGTTTTTCTATGTTTTAACCAAATCTTTTAATATGCTTAAAATTCATGATGATTCTTGAACGGAATTTATTAATTTCCTTTGTATTCAGAATCTGTGTGCCTTCTTTTGTTTATTTGTCTCAGATTGATCACCTCAATTACACTCTAGACCTTATTTCTATATGTGTGGTGTTTATCTTTTACAGATGTTTGTTTCTTTTTATTTAAGAATACATTTTATCGGAAGGCTTAGATAATAAGATTCTAGATGAAAAAGAGCATTGTAGCGTGTGGTGGCTTTACTATCAAAGGTGCCGCATCCCGGAAATAAAAAGGAAGGGAGAGGGGAAACCCCCCGTGCAAAAATCCACAATTTCGTTGGTTATCATTCTTCTTCTTTCTTATTGTTATCTTTATTATCATTATCATTTCAGTATTATTATCATTATCATCATAATTATTAGTAGGATGATTGTATTGTTGGTTGTGCTGTTCGTATTATCATAATCATCATCACAATCAACATCATTATCGTCATGTCATCTCTCTGGCACACAGGTTTACCCGCGCTATTAGATGCAATTGAAAGGACACAAACCTGCCACAAGAACGCGTTTGGACTCAACTACACTTTACCACTGTTCAACGAGTGTCTGAAGAAGCAACACACCAACGGCAGTATGGTACAGACGATTCCGAAGCTCATCCCTGTTCCGACGGTGGCTAACGGTTGCCCTAGACGGAAAGGAAAGTTAGGAATTCCTCCCGGATATAGAACATGCAATTTTCCTGGTAACTATTTAGACCCCAGCCTTTGTAACACAAAACTAGGCGTTAGTAATGAGGGCATTCGTTTCCCGAAGTTAAATTCTCTGAAAGTTCATAATTCCGGAATAGGAATGTCAATTTCCATTCCCGGTGGTTTATTATGCCACAAAAGAAACAGGGTATACAACTCCCAAACGTTTGGGCTGTTCAGTCCTACAAAAGTTCCATACTTTCGAAAATGATGTAGCTTTCCAAGCCGTTCTAATGAATTTTCAGATTGATAAACATTTGATACTACGAACCCATGCATTTTCCACATTACTAACCTCCGGTTAAACAAAACTTGGTGGAAACGGCAAGTACAATGGAGATGGAGGGGTCCTTTTCTTTAATATCCCCTGCGCTCTAAAAAGTTAACCTCACATAGAAGAAAACAAATGCACCTTTCTTCTCCATCTACATGTATTTACCCATCGAGGGGGAAATCAATCATCGTATCAAATTTGTTTTAGTGGAAGTATAAAATTGGAACCGGTCAGTGAAATTTGAGCAAATTTCGATCAAAGGGATCCGGAAAATGTGTTTCAGTTCCTTAACAAAAATGCTGAAATCATAATTATAAACCTTTATGGCATACATGATTTCCATGACATTTACAAGCCGATCGCCTGTCTGATTATCAAGATATTCATGATTGGAAATCGAAATAAATTTTTGTTAACGGTTTCCATAACACTACAGTATATTGGGGAAAATGAGTATGGCGAAACCGGTCACTCAAAGATTTTTACTTTTTGGAGGGACTTCATGATCATTTTCAAGCGCATTTTTTTATATAGATTTAACATTGTTAAACGATGCCTTTAAACATAAGAAAGTTATGCATTTTCGAAGTTGCGACCGACCAAACACAAATTGGCAACACTGTGACATCTCTCGCGAGTTCCTCCCTTATATGCTCTGTACATAAGATTTCAAAAAACTGTAATTTTCTTCTTTTTTCATGGCGACTTAATTTTTTTCCAAGCAGGGGTAGAATATAAAGATATATATGCAATAATTACATTTATGGTGTTTTTGTGATTGAACTTTCTCTTGTACAGAGCAGATGGTGGGCCTTGAGTGTCATAAAAGTTTGAGAAGCGCTGGTTTAAGTGGTCATAACTTAATTTCCATAACCATCAAACACCATACTCTCAATGAATTATTCCGTTACCTTGCAAACCTCACGTTAAGGGTTCTGTCAGAGTGGTATTTTCCTGTCATTATGGAGCCATAATGCATTTAAGATACAAAGTACCCAATAAAAAAAGAATGACGGGAGACCTTTTTATTACAACAAATCAGTAATTACCTTTGTCTTTGTTGTACCTCTTGCAAATAAAAATAAATATGTACCGCCGTATTTGAAGAAGGAGCAAGGGGAACAATATTTGTCCCTCCTGATATGTTTCGACCAAGGGAAAAACAACAAGAACAGAATGCCCCCCCCTGGAAATTACCCCCCGCTTAGAGTTTCATGGGTGATTTTCCTCGAGAATAGTTGCCCTTGAGGGGGGGGGGGGTTAATTGTCCAGGGGTGGGAGATAAATGACCTAGAGGGTAATTTCAGGGGAAAATTGTCATTGGGGTGGTTGTCCTTGTGAGAAGTTTTCCGGTGGGTAATTTTCCGGGGGATGATTGTACAGGGGGTAAGTGTCCTGCTATGAACTATAAGGCCTAGGCCTGAACCTCATGCACGTTAAAATTGATTGAATGAATGAATGATTGATAGAATAATTTTATTCAAGTATAATGAACATGTACATTTACTGATAAAATGATAATGAGAAAGAGAGGGGAAAAAAATTCTTATACCGTTGAAAGCTGGCAGTTTCTTATTTCCATTTCTGTATAGTTCATATGAAGTCATAGGTTTTCCGTTTGATTGAGTATGCAATCAAAAAGCAAGACCAAAACATGCATTTTTCCATACAGGGGTAGAATATAAAGATATATTTGCAATGATTAACTTCATGGTGTTTTTGTGATTGAACTTTCTCTAGTACAGAGCAGATGGTGGGCCTTGAGTGTCATAAAAGTTTGAGAAGCACTGGTTTAAGTGGTCGTACCTTTATTTCCCTAACCATCAAACACCGTACTCTAAATGAATTAACCCGTTACCTTGCAAACCTCACGTAAGGGTTCTGTCAGAGTGGTATTTTCCTCTCATTATTGGGCCATAATGCATTCAAGATACAAAGTACCCAATAAAAATAGAATGGAAGACCTTTTTATTACAACAAAGCAGTAATTAACTTGTTCTTTGTTGTACCTCTTGCAAATAAAAAGTATTATGTACCGGCGTATTTGAAGAAGGAGCAAGGGGAACAATATTTGTCCCACCATTTTTCGACCAAGGGAAAAACAACAAGGACATATTGCCCCCCTGTAAAGACAGAGAGAAAGTGATAGAATGATTAAAACAAAGATTACATACGAAGAGGTGATAAAAGGAAAAAAAAAAGAACAATATAAGAATAGAAGGAAGAAACAAAGAATAACATAAGAATAGAAGGAAGAAACAAAGAATAACATAAGGAAAGATAGAAAGAGAAAATGATAGAAGGAAAACAAGGAATAACATAACGGAACAGGCCACGATAAAGAGCATGGTATAGTGAACGCAAATTGCATGTAAAGCAGGCGCGCGGTTTTTGCCCAAACCGGAACAGGCCACGAAAATGACGCCATAGAACCATGATTGAGAACTACGTTCGTTTAATCGAATTTTAGCGACCGTGATTCTGCAGAATCATGATACAAAACGCATCTTTTTCAGCGTTTCATGTTTGTGTTTTTAAACACGTTTATTTTTTACGACCGAAGAAAAAAATCGCTTGAACGGAACGTGTTTTAAACTAAACGTCTTTAAATATCGTGATTCTAGGGTGAAAAATTGTCGATTAAACGCACCCTTAAGTCTTCAGGGGTAATTGTTCTTTAGGATAGTTGCCCTTGAGTGGGGGGAGGGGGGTTATGGTGCTTGTATGATTGAAAGTTTCTTTGAGGAAAAATAATATATTATTTTTTTGTTTGGGGGGGGGGAGGGGGGGGTTAGTACAGAGCAAATGATGGGTCTCGAGTTTATCCCGTTACCTTGCAAACCTCACGTTTAGAGTTCTGCCAGATTTGTATTTTGTTCTCATTACGTTGCAAAATGCATATATGGTACAAAATACCTACTAAAAATAGAATGGACGACTTATATTTCTTCGACATTTAACCCAAAAAAGAGTAAATTCTATAAATTTGAGACCACGATTTCCACGTCCCTCGAAGGGGCTGCCATATTTCAAGTCCAACTTAAGTCGATATTAGTTTTTTGTAAAACACCCCAAGGTCTCGAAAGATCCTTATATTGAATGGATGAACGATTGATTGATAGATTGAGTATTTTTAAATCAAAGTATAAATACATGTACAATTATTCACAGAAATATAATGCTAAAGAGAAAAGAATATAAGCTTTTACTGGACAAAGCTGGTAGTTTTCTTATTTCCATTTCAGTTAGTTCATATAAAGTCGTAGGCTTTCCGTTTGATTGAGTATGCAATACAAAAAGGAAGAGCAAAACATGCTCACCTGTCTCATAGACATACGCATGAACGCACACATACATACGCACACACACACACGTACACATACAAACTAAGTTTATTTCCTTTTTCTTTAATAGATTGTGACAAGAAGCTCTGTGAAAACGGCTGGTGCGAGGAGACTATGGAAAGCTATCTATGCCACTGTTCACCTGGTTTTCAAGGGAAACATTGCAATGAGCGTAAGAACAATAAATCAAAGAATTTGAGTTCTGATAAAGCTTTTTAAAAAACACAATAAGAATATTTTGTGAACTTTCCTTTTCTTTTAATGTCATGTGGGTTTTTGGCAATATCATAGCGGTAGACCTAATAATAGCGATGGTATATGGTTCGGAAAGTTTGAATGTGCAGAAAGTAGAAGAAGGTATCTTGTCCCCTTTTCCCCGGGGGAAAGGTCATGTTAAAGGTGTACGTTCCCGCCAGAGTAGTTATCGCTGCGCTAGTCATCGCCATCTTGGTTCGGAAGATCGACTTCTAATTTGCATACAGCTGTCAATCAAATACGTGCCTTCACGGTTGTTTCATCGCAAAGCATGCCGGGATATAATTCTAGTACGGGAGTAGATTTTCACCTTCTCCGTGATCAGCTGTTCCATTGAAAACAACCGGATTCTTATCCTGTAGAATCAACATCATAATCTTGTACAGAATCCGCTATTCTGCAGTGATTTGTTTTTCAATCCAGTATCATTTGTACGGTAAGAAACGAAAGTTTGTGATTATTTATTTTTTGACGAATAAAGCTGATAATACGACGTAAAGTGGGCTAATGTCTAATGTCTAATGAGAGTGGGTCCAAATTTAGTATGACTATGAGTATGTAGTCCCGTATGGTCAAACGTGTGTGCATTTTGAGCTTGAGCCGACTGATTGCCTTTTAAAGCTTCTAAACACTCGTGTTTTGGGTAGAAGTTAACCAAATGTGCAGTAAATATAGACTTATCATGGCGAAAGGTGAACATTTATTCCCGTACGTACTAGAAATTATGTCCCAGCATGCTTTGCGATGAAACAACCGTGAAGGCACGTATTACGGCCCGCCTTGGCCAAGCCAGCTGATCGCTGCCGATCGTGACGTCACGAAAGTGGGCGGAAACAGCAGCCGAATCTTAGAGCCGAACTGCTATTGGTATTACTTCGGCACATGTATGCAATAATCGGCATTGTACGGGCATTCGAAACATGCCATCTGCGTAAGAGCCGTATTATGTTGGTGTCAATAGGCAGCTAGCACCGTCCGCCAGCGCGTACGTATTTTGAACGCCCTCTGGAATACAGGGAACGTGCACCTTTAAGAGCTATTCGGGATAAATATGGTGAGGTAGGTGTAAAGGTCGGAGTAGTGATCGTCTGAACGGGGGTCGTGTTAGCTACGCCTACCTTTACCCCCGACCTATTTACTCCTGGATATATTCAGGAGTAACTCGCTAACACGACTTGAGGGTAGCGTAAGTTGACCGTGTGGATGCTCTTACCTACACCCGGGGTATCTGTGACCTTTCACGGGGAATTGTTGTTACAATCGAAAATTAAAATTAGATTTTGCACGGTTTAGATGCGGAAGGCGGGTTGAGGTCGAATAGTGCGGGCGCGCCGCCACTTTTAAGTTAAACTGGTCGGTGGAAGGTCGTGTTAACTTAATTTTGGCAAGTTATAAAAAGTGAGGTATTTACTGCTGCAGGGATTAACTTACACCGACTAGCAAGACCACTTCTAAACATGACTCATATCGTATGAAATCCCACAAATCCCACACTGCAACACATATACTCCTATTCGAATTCCCAATCATATTAATATCCTTCTTGTTATTACTTTAACTATTTTAATGTAGTCGTCAAATATAATACAATCTAGCTTTTTTTTAATATAAATGTTAACGTCTGAAACCAATCCATGCAGAACCAGCACAAAATGATGAAATTAATATTATACTATTATGGCAACGTAGACGGTTGTTTAGCCTAACAACTAAAATGGGTGGACTAATTAGGTGACAAGGTGAATTGATCCTTACACAAGCATGTGTTTGCGATCAACTGGGCGCAATTTCACGGACCGCAGTAATGATTTGCCCCGTCCACCTGATGAAGGTGTCGATTTAAGTTAATTAAACTGGGGACTTGATAGAGAAGGACTGGAATCAAGCCACTCTCCTTTGACCCCATGCTCCAAGCCGCCGAAAAGTTATGAACTGATCTACTACTGTTGACGAGGTGGTGAAATAAAAGAGCGCATGGAAATTCAGGATTTAAAATTCCTACATCAGAAAATGGTATCACAGCAACTGTTCGCTGTCCCTTTCAATAATTTCTCATCCATTGATTAAAGAATATAAACAAGCGAACACAAACTTGTGTAATTTCATCCTTTGTTTAACTTCAAAAATACAAAAAACACGCATTAGCAAACTTAATGTTATTGAAGATCATTGTAAATCATGGATTAAATAACGGGACATTAACACATGCACAAATTAGCGCATTATCCTAAAATATTTAGTTTTTGTCAGAATGTAATTTTTCTTTACCAACTCTGGCACACACATTATAGGAAGAACGGAGCACTAGACTTGAAAATTCGTTTGATGCACTATTCCCAAGACAATCCCCATATCGAGTTTTTGATTTACACTGACATTTTGCCGGTAATTTAATATTTTGTAATAAATGTAAAACTGGAGCCTGGCTTCCGAAAGTCCCCGCAGTGGAAGCGCAGTTCGGAGCATGGAACTTCAAAGCCAAGTGGAATGTAAATCAGGGCTCCCAATAGCCGAGTTGGAGCCTCGAGTTGTGGCGAGCTGGCGCGAGCTTATGGCAAGCCGTTTTATCATTAAAACATATTTCTTGATATCAAGAAATAATTGTATGTTGTAAAGTGTAAAGCACTGGTAATTCTTGATATCAAGAATTGAATTCGTGATATTTTTTTTTAATTGAATTGATATCTTTATTTATACACGGTTAAAAAAGCCCAAACAGTTACAAGAATGATTTCCATTGGGGCCGTGTGAAACAATGTAAATACATCGAATGAACATAGAAATGATAATGGTACATCAAATGACATATTAAAACAAAACGAGAAATAATCAAGATAAATATCTAAAAAAATAACGATAGAATAGTATTGCCGAAAAAGCATATTTATATGAATAACAATAATCATGAGTGTACAAACAAGAGTACTGTATATATAATCCAAATTAAAAAAGGTAATACGAATTGTTACTAGCACATAAAAACTGCCAGAAATGATATATACAAAATATAACAAAAATGAAACGTGGCTGGTAAGATACTGCATTATTACAATTAAGGATATGATTACAATTTTATTTTATTTAAGTCAGTAAAAGAACACTTGAAAGTGAATTAAAATAACAAGCACAGCAGATAAAACTCTATGATTTAATCTTCTTCGGATAAAAATGGAATGAAACTATATTACATCGTATGGAAATTTAAAAATACCCGAGCAGTTGCATACACAACAATATCAATTCAAACAACACACAAATGGACAGACCAAAAATAAAAAGGAAACATTCGAAAGTTCATAGACATATTTGAGCATAGTATACTGTATATGATTATAAATTGGATATTCTTTTAAGTCCTGTTGTGAAACTGTACTTGGTTTGTGCAGCTTGCAATTCGTGTGGTAGCGAGTTCCATAGGCAAGCGCCTCTGTACACAAATGTGCGTTTGGTACTATCCGTTTTAGGCTGGATTGTTTTAACACATATATTGCCACTTCTCGTATTATATGGTCTTTCTCTGAACGAAATTTATCAATTAGATAAGAAGGGGCTTTTTTATTAACTATATTGAAAGTCATTAAAGCGATATTTTCTTTCCTTTTCTGTTCAAGCGTATCCCATCCAAGTTTATTAAGGTTGAAGCTTCCCGATGAATCCCAAGGGGTATCATTTATTATTCGAGCTGCCCGATTTTGAATTTTTTGGAGATCATTTTGAAGGCACTTTCCACAGTTTCCCCATATTACATCACAATAAGAGAGGTGGGATCAAATCAATGCATTATATACTAATTTTAATGTATCTTTACCAACAATATTACGTATTGATTTTAACATATACAATCCACTACTACATTTCTTTTGTACAGATTTAATATGGTCTGCCCATGATAAAGTTTCATCCACAATCACTCCTAAATGCTTGCATGTAGTAACTCTTTTCAGAGGGGTTCCATCTATGTTAATATTCAAATTTGTATTACTAGCTAGTTTTAATTTTTTGTTCCTAGTACAATGTATTCTGTTTTATTTATATTTAAACTTAACTTATTGACATCAAGCCATTTTTTCACATTTACTAAATCTTCGTTTACTTTGTTTTCCAGTTCAGAAAAGTAATCACTAGCATAATATAAAATAGTGTCATCAGCATACATATTTATTTTGCAATTTGTTAGTACTAAGGGTAATTTGTTGATGTGCATAATAAAGAGAAGAGGTCCAAGGATGGACCCTTGTGAAATTCCAGATTGAATAGGTAAAAACTCAGATGATATACCATGGACTGTGGTTTTGGGGTATCTCCCCTACAGATAACTTGTAAACCATTTAAGTGTGTGTTGTCCAATACCATAATATTTTAATTTTGCAATAAGTAAATCAAAATCAACTGTGTCGAAGGCTTTCTTCAAATATATCATCACAGAGCACAACACTTTGCCTTGTTCAAAGCTTTTCAGCCATTCATCTGTCGAATTCAGCAATGCAGTGGCCGTTGAGTGCAGTGGCCGGAAGCCAGATTGATATACATTGATTAGATTATTACTGTTCAGATAGTCATATAACTGATCAAACACTACACGTTCTAGTACTTTCGAAAGTATTGGCAATATTGATATCGGTCTAGAATGTGTGGGTTCATTTGTTTCACCTTTATGTAGAGCACTTACTCTTGCCTTTTTCCATTCGATAGGGACACATCCAGTACTACTAGAGGTATTTCTAACATGTGTTAAAGGTTCATTAATACTGGAAATTGCCAGCTTAATCAGTTGCATGGGTATCATATCAGATCCCATTGCTTTGTCATTTGACAGTTTCAACATTTTTTTTTTTACTTCATCTATGGTTACTGGGTTAATTTGAAAAATATTGGTCAGCGTATGCGGTAATAATTGCATAACATTGTTCGTTGCATTTATGTGCCTCGTACATTGAATGACACTAGCAAGTGAAGGACCTACTTTGACAAAGAAATTGTTTTCGTGTCATGAATTTCTTTTCCATCAATTTTTAAATATTGAATTTTCACATTTTTATTCTTGCGTGGTATCAGCATGTTAAGATTTGTCCATGTTTTCTTAACATTACCCTGCGAGTCTTTAATATTCTTTTGAAATGTTTTTCTTTTGTTTGTTCTAATTCTATAAATAACGTGATTCTTGCTTTTTCGGAATGCTTTCCAATTCTCACGAGTATTCGATTTCGTGATATCAAGAAATCGATTTCGTGATATCAAGAAATGAATTCTTGATATCAAGAAATACGCTTTAATGATAAAACGGCTACCCATAAGCTCGCACCAGCTCGCCACAACTCGAGGCTCCAACTCGGCTAAGTGGAAGCCCTGCTTTACACATTCCATTGTTACGCTTTAGAAATCACGAATGCGTTTGAATAAATTACAAGAGTTTCGCCTCCTTTCTTTCACCTCCCTGATTAAACAGCATAATATATCAGGGCTGCTGCTGAATAAGCGGGAACGGAGCGTTATGATGTGTGGTACAGGGCATATCCATCATAAACATGATTAGGCATCCAGTGGTATAACAGGGGCACTAGCCTCTGGCGGTGGGGGGGGGGGGCAAACCTTACTCGGTGGATGAAAAGCAATTCGAGGTCTTTAATCATAATGATGAGTGTCTGATTGGTTGTTATATTTACTCTTTAATCGTTTCCTCCCTCCTTTCCCTTGTTTTCTTTCTCCCCTTCCTTTTAGTCCTTCCTTGTTCTTCTGCCTTTTTACTGAGGGGCATGTGCCCCCTGTGCCACCTTGTAGGTACTCCACTCAGGCTCTGTTCTAGACAAAAAAAAACTTTGGGTAAGGGGTGTGTGGGGGGGGGGGGGTTGTAGAGCCCACACATGTAAAAATCCACCACCAAATTTATAACAATTAATCATAAATGACAAATGTAAACAAATTAAATCAAATTGTATAACTTGTCAACCACAAACGTAAAATACAAAAAAAAACAAAAAACATTTTGTTTACAACATTAATGTAAAACTTTCCATTTTTATCACAAATGTCATCATATGTAAACCGCAAAAGTTATCACCCATTGCTACTAATGATACTAATGTCTATATTTCTTTTTTTAATTCTTTCATATGACATTTAACCAAAAAACATGATCGATAAATGAGGCACGATTGATTACAGACATTCTGAAGTGGCTGTGTCGGAAACCCAGATGGTGCGTCATTTATCAATTTGAATTAAACTTAGGGCACATCTCCGTCACTTTTGTTGGTTGGGGGGGGGGGGGCATCAGTCTAACTCGAAAAACGAAATCAGAATTAACAAGGCTACTGTTTAGGGGGGATCTAGTGGTCCAGGCGTATTTGTTAATTTTTGTGTCACCCCCCCCCCCCCCCCCTCCACCCCCCTCTTTCACTTTCTTTCTTTTTTTCACTTTCTTATTTATTTGTATAGCAATTGGATAGGACATAAACCCCCGTGTCCCCCTGTTTTACACCATTTTTTTGTATGAATGTATTAAACCTTGGGGTATTCACTTTTCTTACCCACGTTTTTCTCCCAGTGTTATTTCTGTCACCAGCATGTCTCTCAAACCCTTGTCTTCATGGAGGCACTTGCGAGGAGACGGAGACAGGATTTACTTGTCTGTGTTTAGATTGCTACCGTAGTGAAAGGTGTGATGAAAGTAAGTGAGACAGAGATGGAGACAGGTGAATAATATGTGTACGGGAGGGGGCTGGGGGCAAACCCTTGTCCACCATGGAGATGCATGTACTTAGGAGGAGAGCGAGCATGGCGAGATATGAGGGCTATCATAGTTAAACAAAAATAAGGTGCAAGTATTGTAAGTGCGACATGCACTGCAAAGGCAGATTCAGGTATTTGTAAGCGAGGAGGGGGGGGGGGACAAACCATTGTGTACATGGAGGCACTTGTTAGGAGAGCAAGACATCTATTATTACTTTCTCTGCTTCGATAACTATCATGGTAGCTGTGAGGATGGTAAGACAGATGTAGAAACGGACCAGGGTTTGTTCTTATATACGGAGGGGAAGGGGAGGGGGCAAACCCTGGTCAAAATCGTTTTCTACATGGATGAACTCGGCGAGGGGAGCGAAATTGGATAGATGGCTCTCTTGATGGAAGGTGTGAGGAGGTTAAGTGAGAAAGAGGCATATGCGGAAGTTTTGTTTAAGGGGGAGGGACAAACCCTTGTTGAACCATTGTCTACATGTACATGGCGATACATGTACTCGTGAAAAGAGCGATACAGGATTTACCTGCCTCTGGTTTGAAGACCATCATGATATACATCGAGGAAAAGTAGTATTGAGCGCTTTATCAAAAAACGGATTATTGTTATTATTATACACGTCACCTGTCTATAGTCGCCATGTATTTTGTCTCCTTTGAAGAAAAAAAGTGTGTTATAGAAAGTGCCTGGAAAGGCCACCTGTTTAAAGTAGCGAGTATTCCCTTGGGTGCCCTTAGTTGACAGGTTCGATTGTATTTAAAATAATCTACTTTTTGTGGGTGGTATGATGAACACAATCATTTAAATATTATCAACAAATGCGGTCATGTGACCCTGTAGATCTCCATTTCTTGGCTATTGTGATCGACTGTGTTTCTTCAACAGTTTCCGGGGGGATTTCACAGGGGCTCCAGAAATACGATTTGATGAAGTGCTAAATGAAATTTAATTGCAGTGAAGTAACTCCAGTGTATCGTAATAACGGCACCTCTTTCGTTGATTGTGGGCATTTCCCTGCGCTTTGTCCAACGGGAACGCATGTTTCAATATAATTAACGACATATTAACATCCCACTATTCATTTTAGCAGATGGCCCTGTAAATATAGGAGTGGTTGATCACAAATCGTCCATCAACTATTTACTAATTGCATTCACACCAAGACAGAACGTGTTTTAATATAACTAAGGTTTGAGTACTTACTGACTATGATGTGAATATGAGTTGGACAATAATTATTTAGTGCCTTGCGCAAAACCAATTTGTTTATTTAGGTTTGATGGGAGAGCTGATAAAATTACGTATTTAAGACACTTAACATCGCCGTAAAGTCTTGTTTTAAACATGTTTTTTCCCGGGTGACTAAATGAGTTCCATGTTCTCTCTTTTTACCCTCCATATATCTGTCTTATGTTGATTGTAAACTGTATAGATGTAACATGCATCCATTCGTTAAAGCTTCTTGGTGAACAGATAAATGAAGGAACACTTGCTTTAACGTCCAGCTCCAGTCCTAACACGTACGTGCGGGTACATCAAGATCATTGGAAAAGGAACTTATCCCAATTGGCATGTCAGTATCTAGGGTTTGAAGGTAAGACATTATCATTATCATCTTAAAGGCATCGTTTAACAGTGTTACATCTGAGATGAATGGCCCTACGTTAAATCAGTGCCTGTGATATAGTGTAATATTGAAGCTCTAAGCAAATTGCGCTTCAAGATGATCATGAAGTGCCTCAACAAATTAAAAATCTTTGAGTGACAAGTTCTACCATACTCATTTTTCCCGATAGACTGTGGTGTTATAACAACCGTTAGGAAAACGGAAAATGAACTTAGATTTCCAATCATAAATATCTTGATAATCAGACAGGCGATCGGCTTGTTAAAGTCATGGGATTCCTGACTGACCTCAAGGTTTATAATTATGATTGCAGCATGAGCTAAATTCAGGATTTTGTTCAGAATCTGAGACAATGTTACCAAGTCACTTTAATGGCCCTCCATTTCTGTCTATTATCAGCTATTCTTGAGTAGCTGATATTGCTGATTTCATTTTTTGGCAATTTTGGTCAGGCTTTACAAATATGTGAGGCGTTGCCTTCCCCTGCTTCTCTTTGTGGCCTTTAAGTTTCTCTCAATCTCTTTCTTTATTGTCCAATACACACACCTATAGAGAAAAACTAATCGGACATAATGACTTAAACCTACGGATTTTGGTTTTCATGGTAACGTTCTAATTCTTTTATTACGGATTTTATTTCATTTCTTTCATTTATCTCATGAATACTTTTCCGATCTGATGCTATAGTTTACCCAAGGTATTTGAAAGTATGGACTTGCTTCATTGTTTCCCATTTTGAGATTCCGTGGAGGTGTTTGATTCTTTGTACAAAATATTATCATACACTCTGTTTTCTTGTTTAAAATATAATTATTGTTTATTAATTTTAAGTTGTATAGTGGTGTATTTACTCTATTTTTTAAAAATTATCAAACACTGGTGTTATGATCAGGAGTATATATATTCTGATCGAGTTGCAGATTTAAATTTCATTTTATAGTTGATTTTCTCCTATTTTAACCCGAATCCCTCTCTTATCCTTTCCACTTTGTAAGACTCTTGTTTCGGCAGCCTACCCAAATTGTAAATGTTGTATGTCATCACAAATCAGTTCTTGGGGCACTCGATGAAGTTGATATTTTGTTGTGGTTTACATTTATTTTCTTAAAAATACCATTGTGACTTCTCTGGTATCCTGCGTTTTACTTCAACTTTATTGAACAAGGAGTATTTGCGACGGTGAGCGGTCCACTGTACGAGTCCTCGTCCATCGATGCTCCTGCTGAAGCCGAATCAGTGATATGCCCTGCTAATGCCACAAACATCACCGACTGCTGGTACAGTGAGATTAAAGTGGGTCTGATAAACGAGAGTGAAATTATTTCCATAGTGTGTTGCCACGGTGAGTAATAATAATAATGATAATGATAAAAAGTAATCATGATAAAATATAATTCTAATAATGATAATATTATACTATTAATTGTAATAATAAAAATAATAGTAAATATCAATGATAATAATGATGATGATAATGATAATAAAAATAATAATGATGATAGTAATAAATATGCCTTGTCTAAAAGTCTAAACAGCGCGACAGACAGTAACTCAATCAGTAAAACTTCATCAAAATGAAAACGTTTTCTACATGTACATGGATTCTAAAAAAGAAGAGAGATATTTTGATTGGCGACATCTTTAGAAATGCTCGACCATCCTCGATGAAAATTCATTAAAACTGCAGTAGTATCCCCTAGTGCCGCAGAGGGGTGGGGTTTAAACATGGTAGATATCCAAACCACATTCCAATCATTGCAATTATCTTGGTTTTCAAAATATATGAAAGGAGGTAAGTCGCAATGGAGAATACTTTTCAGATATTGGATCAGTTTTCAAGACATACCATTAATTTTGAAAGTAAACTGCTCAAGCAAAGACATGTTCTCGCTATGTAAGATGTATAAGTTACCAATATTCTATGCTAACTTACTCACATACTGGTGCGAATAAAGATATGTTCATTTCCTGAATGTAAGAGACATATGTAATGAAATTCTGTGGTATAACAGTAACATCAAACATGAACGAAATGTTTTATTTTTTAAAAAATGGAATGTAAACGGAATCTGTAAATTTAGTGATGTACTTGAAAACGGTAAATGGGTGTCATGCAACACTCTCTTCGAACGTTTGGGTACAAGTTCTTTATTAGATAGCTTCAAACTTTCGAAACTAAAAAGGGCTTTTCCAAAAGTATGGGTAGAACAAATAAGAAATACCAATTTTAACACAATTGCAACAGAAGTTTCTGAAGGAATGTTTGAGATATCGAACTGCGACTTGATTAACTTAAGTCTCATGAAAGCAAAACACTTTTATATTCTTTTGAATGAGTTCAAAAAAGAAAATCCTCCGGTTTCATTGTTTTGGCAGGAAATACTGCAACTACCAATCAATTTTGAGTGGAGGCATGTTTTAGATTTTAAATTAAAAAAGGTCAAAGACAACAGAGTAAGACAATTTAATTTCAAACTGCTTCATAAAGTTTTACCCTTCAAAGATAATCTTTACAAGTGGAAAATTACATCTGATATGCTTTGTACGTATTGCAATGAATCAGAATCGATTATACACATTTTGCTAAGATGTCACCAAGTCGCAGTCTTTTGGCAAAAAATTCATCATCTGGTAACGAACTTGTTCCAAAAAGATATTGAGTTAGAAGAAAAAATCATATTAATTGGTTTCAACATTGAAGACCCGGAGTTTCTGCTCATGAATGTACTAATTGTTTACACACAATATGCAATTTATAAGGTGTATATACTTAATCATCTTAGAAGTAAATCCTTCAATAGTCATTCAATTTGGATGACTTTCAAAAGCGAGTTTATGTTTTATGTCAATTGGCAATACAGAAACCAAGAACAATTAATAAGTAATATCAAGATGAATCTTTCTTAGTTGAACCTTTAACGCATTTATATTCATGCCTTAATCTTTCCCTTCCACTTTCCTTATGTTTCCCCTATTTTATTATATCAGTTTGTTGATTGTGAATATATATATATATATATATATTGTCATTAAACTCTATATGCAATGTTGTTAAAATGATATAAAGTAATACAATGCCTCGTATGAGGAAAAGAGAAAAAAAATCCCCTAGTGGTCCTGTGAATTTCAAAATAATTCAAGCTAAAAATACTAACTTACGATCGCTTTTTTAATTAAACGCAGCAATATCCAACTCTTATTATTATTATTTCTTAATTGCAAACGAAACTTGAGGTTTGATTTCAAATACAAATAAAAGTACAAACATTTAGAAAACACTTTTAGAAATAATGTTACGCAAATTCAAAGAAACTGTATAATCTGATACATAAATATATGAATACCCATGTGCAACAATCAAATCATTAAACATTATTCAATAAATTAATGTAAGGTCATGAGTACAATATTTCATAGTGATTTTATTGTTACGAGTCATTGTTACGAGAGAAGTGCATTGAATAGCACAATTGGCGTACACCTGGCGCCTAACCGTTTTGTCGCAAGCTCTCAAATTAACATCAATTATTGGTACAAACAGGGGTTAAGAATTAAAATGATATCATTTACACACACATCAATTTAATTTCATATCTTCAATGTTTGTTTGCATAACCTAAATTAGATATAAAGTTGAATACGAAATACAGTTTTTTTTTTCTTTAAAACAATGCCTTGTGTTTCCTACAGTATATTGTTTGTCATAATGATTGAAATATATATGAATAGAAAGAGTACGGAACTCATAATTTACTTCATAACCTCCTCGAAATAATTTATTTTGCATCTTACTATTAAAAGATGTTTTAAATACAGGTTCATGACATTTTCTTAGTGGAAATATTTGTCGCGAAATACAAAAGCGAAATGTGTACGCTTGATTTATATGGGCACTGATGCTATTTAATGTGATATTTTTGTAAACATTTAGACAAATGTACATTTTGAAGAAAAGAAATGTTATCTCTGTAGTATTGACTTCGATTTTATATCCTTATAAAATGTAATTCCTCACCTACATGACGGTAAAATGCTTTTTAAGATGTCATAATATTGTTGCATTATTGCAACCGCGCGTATAATGACGGTTTTATGACTTGATATGGTGTGAAATATTATTTTCACTTTCGTGTTTTATTTGCACTTCTAGGCCTCTGTCTTTCTACTCCGTAATAAGTTTTTTATTATTTATTGACCTTATTTTCAACAGTAAAGCCGTGTAATATATCTGGTCGACCACTCGGCCTTGAAAGTGGTGCTCTTCCCGATTCGGCTTTTTCTGAATCCTCCTGCCTCACTGCGTCCCACTGCAGCAGTTTTGGCCGCCTGAACTCTGGGACAGCCTGGCTCCCAGACTCTTTCGACCCATCCCCTTGGATGCAGGTCCAATTTGAGTCTAGTTATATCGTAACGGCCATAACGACTCAGGGAAAAAGAAACTACGAAGAGTGGCTGACGTCATACACTTTTTCGTCTAGTTTTAACAACACGGCTTGGACTGATTATTTGAACGTATACTCTGGAGCAATCAAGGTAATTCCAAAACTGCGGTTCCTCAATTAAATTAAAAAAGCTATTAATCAGTGTTCTTCGTGATCAGAGATATAAGTGTGACCTCGGAAGATTTCCATGGGACAAAGGATCTCCCATTTCTCGTTTTATGTAATAATGGGTGACAAAAAAAGTATAATGGGCAGAAAAAGGGCAAAATAGCAATATACATACATATGTATAGGCCTATGTATGTCCAAGGAGTTACTAAACTACAGAGGATTATTGTTACAACACATGCAACTAATTACAAGGTTTTTTTACAAAGATGTAAAAGAAACAAGAAACAAAACTCTCAAAAATGACGCCTTGGTTAAGCTAGCCATGTTGATAGGGAGGTTTCGACCACCCCGAGCCATTCTGCGCAAGATCTCGGGTAGCTCTTCTCCATTTTACACAATATTGATCTGGATACCTAGATATGGACTTGATAAAAAAAAAAAATGGGGGGGGGGGGGAGAAGAAGGAAAAAGATGGCCCTGATATACGTAATTCGCTCTTCTTGACAACAATTCGTGTATTCAGCGTTTTATTAATTTACAGGCCATATAGGGTTATGAACTAACGATGAGCTTCATTGAGAATGAGTTTTCTTTCCAATATTACTTAATGTCATTCTCATTTAATTTACTTTTTACAGATTTTTCCGGGAAATTACGACCCGGATAGCTATGTGACTCACACGCTTGCTAGGCCGATAGTTGGACGCTCTTTCCGGATCCATCCAAAGACCAATTTCTTTCGAATTTCTTTGAGGATGGAACTATATGGGTATGGACCTCTAACTGATGCTATAGGTAAGTGCAGAGTAGGACTGATACTGAAGGGGAAGGTTTAAATATAAAATGGCAGGTGCTGAAAAACATGACAATAAAATCGTGAGCTTTCCCTCTCTTTGTATGTCAGTGGGAAAGAATATTATAGTCTGATTTCTGATTTGATTTATTTACCAACAGCAATACAATGTATACATTTCATACAATAATTTACATATACAGGAAGAGAAACTATTGGTTGGTAAAAGGGGCCAGATAATAACACATGTGCTAGTCGAGCCTAACCCCTTAAACAGTTAAACAAAGTATTTTTGGTACAAATCAGTTTAGAGAAAGTAACAAAATAAAAAATAATGAATTTACTTTTACAATCGATACTAAACAAAAAAACAAGAATCAGTAGAATAGTAGAATTGTCCTCTGAACTGCATTGCTCTTAAAATGCTCTCATCATTCTGCAAGAAATGTTCAAAACTTGAAAACTCTGGACGAAAAAACTTGTGTGTAGTCCCTTTCACCCATTTATGTTCCACGTGGTTTAATATCCTTTTTGTTTAAAATTTTGATCATCCCCAGAGTATATATCATTATTTTGTTATGTTCTACAAGGCCAACCTTTCGCAATTCTTCTGTAAAGTTGATGTCATAATGTGATGTTATGGCCAGTCCTGGTCATATATTTCCAAGAAACAATGCAGTGGGTTATCATAGGGGAATGTGAAACCATTTTGGTGTTAGTCGGTAACGAGTTTTTCAAGCACACAAATAATAGTGTTCTATTAAGACCAATCCTCTATCATTGTCAGGAGAACCGCCCCACCGCACACTACACCATTATCCTACTATCCGATTTTCGAAGAAATGGCAATTATATTTGATATGGAAATCTAACTAAACATCATCTTCCCCATTTAGGTTCTGAATAATGATAAGAATAGTATAAACGGCAATTGCAGTGTATTTAAATTGTATAGTCAGAATAAAATCACAATCGGCTTCAAATAGCACTACTTTCCTGACGTCACTACGAGTCTAAGCCGATTTAGCTTGTCCTCAAGAAAATTTCAAATCCCTCGAAACTTAAATTTGATCATTCTTATGACTTTTCGGATCCTCGATCATCAAGATTCAGCACATGTTAGAATTTGTCTATCAAAAGTTGTTACACATACCTCCAAAATAGGGTTTTGGTCAGATCGTATAGGGTGCGATGGGTTTAACTCATCCATCATAAATCTCCCTAACCCGAATGCTCTCCAAGCGCGAAGGCAAGCTCAAGGAATATCCAGGTGGGCCAGCGAATTACCCTTGATGGTGGCACCTTGTCCGGTGTAAGCAAATACTACTAAGTTAAGAGCATATAAACATTTCCCGACGCTATCCAATAGTGGGCCCCACGTGTTGTGGTAGGGTTTCATTTCTTTAAGATGTCAACGAATACGGTGATAATTTGATCACATTCCGTCAAGCGCGTATCCAAAGATTAATTATATTTCATCGGCAATTGCCAAAAGGTAACCCTTAAGAATTAATTATTATCTTTTCCCTCATTTTGGAATTCTCGTTGTGGTAACGAGATGTCGTGGGTTTAACTCCCGGACAGGCCGGCCCCCATCTGTTTTAACATGAATAGTATAAGTGATTAAATCTCACCCTGGACCTATCACACTCATGCTCAAGGAATACACGAAAATATTGCTAAAAGTAACTCATGTGTACCTATAACAGTTATTGTATTAGCCCGTGAAATATCAACAAACCTGTTTTTTCATAATCATGATAATTATTGATTATAAAATTCGTACAATTCCCAATTACAAATTCTCTCCATTTTTTTTCTCCATGTGTTGTTGGTTTGTTTTGTTTTGTATTTACTGTTCGCTTTTTTGTATTAATACATCATTTAGCTTTTTGACAGGGTAGATTTCCGGATTACATTTAAGGAAAAATATATTGAAAGGGCAACCTATCCTTGCAAATAAATAGGAAATGTAAGAAAAGTAGTTAGAAGGTCAGTTAGGTGTTTTAATTTTGTGATTTGTTCTTTCTTTCTTGCAGCGTCGCTGAACCTCGATGTGAAACTTGGTTGCACTCCTCCTGTCCTCGGCAAGGGGCTTGGCGTGGAAGATGGTCGGATACCAGACTCTAGTCTGACCTCGTCATCGTTCTATGGTCGTACCCATGAAGCTTACAGAGGAAGGCTCAACGAAGTTGGCGGGGTTGCAGGGGTATCCGCCGGTGCATGGGTCGCCGCCCATTCAGACAACAATAAGTGGGTTAAGGTAATTTGCTCTAGCATGTCTTAATGCACGTTGAGATGATATGAATGAGAATGTAACCATATCAAGAAAAAAATTGTGTACAGCTAGAATGTATAAAAATCAACATCATCTTCGTGATAGGCTGCATAGCCCTTTGAAGATTACCAGAAGAAGAACCTAAACAAAGGGGTTACCTGGCTTTCTACACTGCAAAAACAAGGGTGTTAAATTCAACACCATGGGTGTTAATTTTAACACTTTCCCAGTATCTATATCGGAAAACATCAGCTGATGTTATTTAACACCAGGGTTTGGAGTTAAACGATTCAATTCCACCATTTGTTGAAAACAATTGGGAACATTATCAATTTAAACAAATTTCCCCTTTTTTCAGAGGGAATATTCGATTAACTTTAAATGAAATTATATCCCCATCCCTTAAAGAACCCATTCCTTTTCTTTTAAAAACCCAACACAAGTGTCATTTTAAGGGCCGTTCCCCCTTTCAAACCCACTCAGCTAGATGGGACAGGGGCAATTTACATAAAACAAGGGTTATGATAGTAATATTTGCCCCCCCCCCCGCCCCCATGCTCCAACTGTTTAAAATACATTTTGGAAAATGTTTTTCACACATTATCCCTATCTCTTTCTCTCTCTTTCTCTATTTCTATGTCTCTTTCACTCTTTCTTACAGAATATCTCTCTCATTTTCATTACATACAAAATATCTCATCATTATTATAGAAGTTCTCTTTCACCCACCCCCCCCCCTCAGTTTCACAACGAAATAATGACCATCGGGGGGGGGGGGCATAGTGTCCCCTTCCTTGTCGTTTTAATTACCCCAAAATGGCCCCTTTTTACGCAGAAAAAGTGCCCTATTTTATGTAGAAGAACTACTCCTTTCTACGTAGGTTAAACGCCCCCTTTTCTTACTCATAAGTGCACCTTCCCCATTACCACAATGGAACTTTTGCAAGGCTAAATGGGATGTCTTCAGCGTCATGACTAATGCTTTGGCAGAAGACCTTCCACACCCCACAAAGGCTAACACCAACAAAGCCTACACAAACACACTAATGCCTTGAAATCACTATTTAAAACAGCTGCCATAACCTCTATCCCAAGACATTTTCTGAAGGCGTATCAATGAAGGCTGACAAGCCGTTTTAGTGTGCTCATATTAGGGGCTTTAAGATTTGCACGACGAGAACGTGGACTGCTAGGTGCCTTAAAAAGAGGTCACATTGCCTTAAAAGGATGTCACACGTAGCAGTCCACGTTCTCGTCGTGCGAATCTAAAAGTTCCCAGTGAAGCCAAATAGTTGACGTTCTTTTACATCATCCTTAATAGCATTATCATCAAATGCAAGATAATCTGCCTTTGAATATATTAATATTTGTTCTTCTTTTCATCCTTAAAATCACCCAAAGGTTGATCTTGGCGAGGATACTTTAGTCACTGGTGTTATCACACAGGGACGGAACGTTTGGGCCCAATGGGTTACGTCATTCCAAATCTCCTACTCAAGGGACAATACAAATTGGACCTTTGCTCTGGAAAAGCAGTGCGGGGTACGAAAAGTGAGTGCCATTTTGGGGCTTCCAGAAAATGCCTATTTCTTTTTGTTGTCAAATCTGTCATCTTCCTTTTTTATCCAAGCTCTTTTTATTACTTATATACCTAGTAGGTGGTCTGTCGTATTCGACATATTTTCTTGCTTCTTTTTCTCTTTTAAGGTGGTCTGTCATCAACAGCGATTACTCAAGAGAGTTTCAGTCAATTACTTTCAATTTTAAGACGTTCATAGGTCATTGTCAAAAGCCAAGACTGCAACATTTTCCAGGTCATCAGGTACTCATGACGCCATCCAGGCGCCATTTTGTGAAATTTTCTAGTTGAATGAGTGTGAACTTCTGAGTTTGTTTGAAACATGTCCAGGTATTCAATCTAATCAGTTGAAATTAAGGCATCATTTTTATATTTAACAAATAGTGGCGCCCTTGGAGTCATATAATGACAGTTAGTCAACGGTTCAGATGAGGAAATAATACAGAATATAATATTCTATGGGGTAACAAATCCTTAGTCTATACAAAACACCAATACATTTGAGCAATTTATTACGAACATGATCAATATGTTTTTCCAATCTAAATTTTCTCGGATGGTTACACCTAAAAAGTCAACATATACGCAACAAGTGCAGAGCAGCTTCTTGGGGAATAGCCAGGATTGGCAGAATCCGAAAGTATCTCGACAATCCCGCTACGGAAAAACTTATCCATGCATTCGTTTCATCTCACCTCGATTATTGTAATAGCCTTCTAGCCGGTCTACCTCAATCCCACATTGCACCCCTTCAACGCATCCAGAATACTGCTGCTAGACTAGTCACACGTACCAAGAAATCTGAACACATTACCCCAATCATCCAGTCTCTTCACTGGCTACCGATACAGGAACGCATTGTCTTCAAAATCCTCCTCCTTGTCTACAAAGCTATCCACAACCAAGCCCCCTCATACCTACATAACCTCATCTCACTCCGATCCTCATTAGCTTCTTCTGCATCTCGACGTTTACGCTCCCATGCTACTGCCCACCTTCAACTGCTACCTGGACCTCGCACCAAGACACGCTACGGAGACCGCTCATTTACAGTTATTGCCCCCAAGTTATGGAATAATCTCCCCATTTATATACGAGAAGCCCCTACATTAGAATCATTTAAGTCTCTCCTGAAAACCCACCTCTTTCCATAACTGTCATTACCCTCCCTCTCCCCAAGTTATTTATTTTAAGCGTAATTAATACTACCTTGCAGTTTAATGATCTTTTAATTTCTATTGCATAATGTTGTATTTAAGATTTAAGATGCATAATTATTACATTGAATGTAATAATTTGTATTTAGGTTGTATTTGAATATTTCACATGTTTTATGATAATTCTGATTCCATATCTGGTTTATTTATAATTTCAATCAATTTTGATGCAGTCCTTATTTTGCAGTTTAATGATATTGCAGTTTAATGATATTGTAATTTCTATTGCATAATGTTGTATGATATGTATTTTAAGATGCAAAACTCTTATATTGAATGTATATAATAGTTTGCATTTAAGTTGTATTTTCATATATCATATGGTTTATTATAAGTCCATATCTGGTTTATTAATATATATTTCAATCAATTTCGATGCGGCCTTATTTTGTGTAAAGTCATATTCTTCTTTGCCGTTTACTTGTAATTCAATGTTTTTAACATGTTCCTTTAGTATTTCTCACTTTCCTTCCTTATCCTTTCTTCTTTCTCTTGCGCTTAGAAACATTGTATTAAGCGCATTATAAATGTAATGTATTATTATTATTATTAATGCAATTTTTCTTTCAATTTGCTATTGCTATGAAATCATCAATTTTAACAACTTCATTGTCATTTTAAACCTTTTTTTTCCTAGGATGATATTTCTCATATTTTCTGAACAATTTTATACCATGTTTATCTCGTAATGACTATTAAAAACGGAATGAGCGTCTGTTCAGGATAAATGTCCGTGCGCGCGAGCTCTTGTAGTACATATTTTATATGGGCAAAAACATGCTTATAACAAATCCATTATAGCTCTTTGTGATGATCTGGGACCCCCCCCCTTTTTTTCTTCTTTTTTTTTTGTTGTTGTAATGATTGGATAGAGTGTGATTCGGATATACACTATAAAGGTGGAAGAATTATTTTTACCCCAATTAATGGAATGGTTTTGACAATGATTTATTCCTAATAGATCTAAATAATAGTATACATTCTCAGATTGTATTGAATAATAATTTTCGAGTGTTTGTATTGCGTGACTGCTTAATCATGTGTGTGTTACTATGCTAAGCAACTAGGGGACCTATGTCATTATGTCATAACTGACAGTAATGAGGATTAATGCCTCACAAAAGGGCACTAATATAGCTGATCGACAAGGTTTTTTCTTCTGGGCCTCACAGTACCGAGGCCATTGCTTAGCCACTGAATCATGACTGTACGCAGCGGGGGCTAGGGTACGTCACCGCCGCCCCCACAAACATAAAAAACAAAGAAAATGCAATACATTTTCAATAATTCATTGCATTTTCCCCCGGTCCCCAACAGGAACAATTCCTCTGTAGGGCGATGTATTATAGTCCAAGGCATACCCCCATAGAGGATTTGTTTATTTTAGGGGTCGGGGTCAAATGCTATGAGCTATTGATCATTTATTGCATTGCCTTCGTTTTCTGTATTTGTTGGGGCGGCGACGTACCCTAACCCCGCTCTGTACAGTCATGATTCAGTGGCTAAGCAAAGGTTTCGTTACTGTAAGCCCCCATGATCAAAACCATGTCGATGTGCTATATTAGTGCCCTTTTATGAGGCATTAATCGTTATTACTGTCAGTTATGACTTAAGGACGTATGTTCCCTAGTTATTAGCATGGTAGCATACACATGCTCTAGCAGTCACGCAAAACAAACACTCACAAATTATTATTCAATAAACTCTAATAATTTATTCTATTACCTAGATCTATTAGGAATGAATCATTCTCATAATCAATCCATAAATTGGGGTAAAAAAAAATATTCCACTATGATGACCAACAGTGTATTATTTCATGTCTCATTTGGCCATTAAGTACATCCGACGTCATCATATTGGAATTGGAACTCAAAATACGAATTGGTATATTATGACTTCACCATATATATTTTGAGTGTATCTCTGTAAATATTGATCGCTTTTCTCCCAATATGATAATGTTGTAGCTAAGACAAATGTTTTACATTTTAACAATGGCATCATGGCCTATTTTTTCGATTAAGGGAGGCATAGCAATTTTCCCAATTGTGCGTGTATTCTCCAAGGGAGTGGAATTTTTCTGAAATCTTCTTTCTACATTCCAGTCTTGTTCGACTTATTGTTCGGTTCGGATCGTAAAGAAGGGATATACAAAAAATATACCAAGCATTCAGTTCGTAAGAATAGTGGAAATTATATTCGGAGGGACTGGCAATAGTTTCTATTTTTTCCTCGGGGCTTCGCCCTTCGGAAAAATAAGTGCTATGCCAGTCCCTCTTCAGATAAATAATTTCCACTATTCTTTCTCACAGCTTGGTATATTTGTATATCAACAATCCTCTATCGAATACGTGAAGGGGGCGCTATGCCACTTTCGTAATCATGGCAGACCATCTCAATCGTCTTCAAGACAGTGAAGAATTCATCTCGTTATTTATTATTAATATTATTATTATATACTATTTTCATTATTGTTATTAAAATTATTATGATTATTTTTAGAAATATACATTATCCATTGCTTTCGTTATATTTCAGACATATGCAGGAAACTTTGATGCTGTCACACATGTGACCACACCGTTTCCAGTGCCAGTAACAGCACGGTACGTCAGGTTTCATCCTCTAACATCATTTCGTGATACGTCTTTGAGATTCGAAGTACTTGGTATTAACACCTGAACAATATCGAGTTATCATTAAATTGATTTATTGTTTTATTTAATCATTTTTGTATCCGTTTTTTTACTTATTTATCTATTTATATTTTAAAAAGAGTGTAGAATGGCAAATAATTGTTAACGCCATCTACGCTTTCTTTCGGTTTACTGCACGTAAACGAATGGACTTAGTAGTCAGCGACTTAATCTGAAGTTCTCATCACGCTTCGGTTTCGTGTATGTTGCACGCACGTGAATGCTGCGGTCGCGTCGTCCGTAGTCGTATTATACCTGATTGGCCCCGAGTAGGGCCACGGGAAAGACACACAGTCTCGCCATGCTACACTCCCTTTAATTTATTCATATTTAGTTTATTTATTGAAATATCTATTGTGCTATAGCGTCTAAATTAAGTTGTGAGTAGATCAAAATTCTAAATGATTAGAGTATAGCGCCATATTTTTGGTGTAATACGATTACAGGTATTCACGATTACACGATTACAGGTGACAGCAAGATCTTTAAAGACAAATAGTCTACTTTCGCTTTTTCACGGAGTTTTTCAACCCATGTTTGAATCAGGTGTTCAATCCGGTGTTTAATCGGGTGTTTAATCGGGTGTTTATCCGATAATAGCTGTATTTGATAACCGAGAGTAGACTTCACATTTACGATGGAGCAACAAAAAAGCCTGAAAAGATGGACAACATATACGGCGAACTTTAATAAACCCTACTCGTATGGAAAGCTTATTATCACAAATCACCCTCACCCGAACGCTCTCCGAGAAACGAAGTCAAGCTCGAGCAACTTCCCGATGGGACATCAAGTTTCGCTGCTTGCGATATCGAGACTCTTGCACACGATAACTAGTAATTTCACCTCACCTACCATCCCAGTATAGCTTCCTGAGTAAGCTGCCAAAGGGATTACTCAACAAAGTATCAAGTACCAAGTCTGATGTACGCGAATTAAGACGCACTGCACACGGATGCTACAACCCTCCAATCAGAATTCTGGGATCCCTGATGCCACGAAGGAGAGCTGGTTCATGCAGAGAAACCTAGAGGTACATGCATCTAAAGGGACGTTAAAGTCACCACCAAAGATGTTGAAATGCTACGGGTACTGGGGAAGACAGAATAATAAATAATGTTGGTTTTCTTGCCCATACAAATATGCTTTTCTATAATTGTAATATTCTTAAAATATCTGCTTCAAATGTTGGAATGATCTACCACATAGAATCAGGAAGTCTCCATCAGTATAAAAAGGCCTTAAAAACACATCTTTTTGCAGTTTGTAGTTGTAAGACTATTTTTTCTAATAATATGTATTTATGTAATTGTTTATTTTCATTCACTGTAAGCGCTTTTGGCCTTACGCGAAAAGCGCGGTATAAGTAACATTATAATATACACGTATGCATGTTCGAATGCGATTTACTATAAATCAATATGATAATTTGTATTGATAATTAGAGGATACGATACAATCATTTCTGCCAAATGTTTGAGATTATATTTTGTATTAGATTCTGACCAACAGTTGTTTATTTGTCAATTACGTCAGAAAGGTCAATTCGGGTCACATTGGTGACGAACACAGTTGAATATTTCGGAGGTAAACATTTTGTAGTCAGATTAAAAGTTTTACTTATACAGGTACGTATTGACAATGTACGTAGACTTTAATGATTATTTTAGAGTTCTTTTATCATATCAAAAATGAGAATTTACCTGTCACAGTTTCGGTGTCTAGAGTTGAGACATCTTCTATGGACGCGAATCGTATATGTCGTATATGTCAGACAGCTGATATGCGCCCTCGTCGGTCATGGTTCATGTTCTCAGTCGAGCGTTTGATCCAGATAGCTTCCTGGATCCTACTGGCCCTATCTTAGTTCTCTCTCGCTACGAGGCGCGTGCCATTCCAGACTAGAACGTGATTTTCTCAGACGGCGTGATCTGTTACAGGTAAATTTTCCTTTTGGATGTGATAAAAGAACTCTAAAATCAGTCATAATGGACTTTGGATTGTTTTTGTAGATTGATTAAATCTTTATTCAGTTGAAAAATAATGTAAATATGACGTATGGTTTGTAGAGGTGTCGAGGTCGGGTGACTTAATCACATGACTTGGAATACAAAGGTCGTTGGTTCAAACTCCGGCACGGCAGTTATGTCCGTGAGCAAGACATTGTATATAAATTGCTCCTCTCTACCCAGGTGTTAAATGGGTGACTGGTAGGAAACAAAGGTAACATGGTCATCAGCTGGATTGCTCCCCAGGGTGTAGAGAATGTGCACATTAATGTGTGGAATAGTAATTGAATCTAATGACCGGGGTAATACTTATATTGTACGCGATTTGAAGGATTATAATTGGTAGAGCGCTTAATAGTAATTACTACTATTGTTATATTTTTATTGACATGTCCAACCAAAATACCATTAGGCCTATGTGTCTAATTATAAAGCAAAGGGCATTATGATATGTTTTCGATTTACCTGAATATTTATCCAACTGCCCAAAGCTATTTTATTGTATACAAGCCCATTATACTGAAAGTACTGCACCTGACTAATAATGAATTTCACTATGCTGACAATAAGGCAGTAGATGATTGACGGTTGTGTTGAAAGAACTGTAACAGTAGTAGCTGATGTATTTAGCACGCATGTATGTATTTAAATGCTGTGAATTCATCAATGTTTTATGACTGTTTGTATTTCATAAACTCAATAGGCAGGGCTGTATTGAATTATTGGTATATTACACAAAACAAGAGGAGAAGGGAAGGAATCGACAAAATGGTAGAAACGAGTTTGACACAATGACAATGAACTTTCAAAATGGTATTAAAGAGTTTGAGACAAGTACGTTTGACGTAATGCTTTAATACCAGATTCAGATGACTAGGTTTTGTTCAATACCATAACTCAGAAATGTGATTCTTGTTATTTGTATGGACTTGTTAATTGAACATTTCATCAGTCTGTGTAGAAATTATAAAGCCAAAGTGTAAAGTGTATTTGTAGAGTAAGCACTTTTTGTTAAACACAAGTTTAAATAAAAATACTATGTTATAAAACAACTGAAAATGTTTACGGTTTTGGGCGCCATTTTAAAAGACGGGTAAACAAACCACCGACCTCTAGAGGTCATTTGGTTTGTTTACCCATCTATTAAAATGGCGCCCATGTCTGCGCAAGCGCACTGTTGTAACCGTAAACTGGTGTATTAATTCAACTTTGTTATTAGACATGGTTTTACAAAAGTGGAAGATGTAAGAAGTGTAGCGCTACCTCGTGCCGGAGACAGGAAGGGATACATGTATTCAGACACAGATAATGTATAATGTGTTCAAATTTAATTGCTTTTTTAAATCTTTTTTGATACATTTGAATTAAACTAAATTGAATTGAATTAAATCATCTTTATTGTATTACCTGTATAACAGAAAGGCTTGTTCAGACACAGATAGTGTAAGATGTGTTCAAATTTAATTGCTTTTTTAAAATCTTGTTTGATATATTTGAATTAAACTAAATTGAATTGAATTAAATCATCTTTATTGTATTACCTGTATAACAGAAAGGCTTGTTCAGACACAGATAGTGTAAGATGTGTTCAAATTTAATTGCTTTTTTAAAATCTTGTTTGATAGATGTGAATTAAACTAAATATAATTGAATTGAATCATCTTAATTGTATTACCTGTATAACATAGAGGCTTGTTCAGACACAGATAGTGTATGATGTGTTCAAATTTAATTGCTTTTTAAAAATCTTTTTTGATAGATGTGAATTAAACTAATTTAATTGAATTAAATAATCTTTATTGTATTACCTGTATAACATAGAGGCTTGTTCAGACACAGATAATGTATGATGTGTTCAAATTTAATTGCTTTTTTAAAATCTTTTTTGATAGATGTGAATTAAACTAAATGTAATTGCTTTTTTTCAATCTTTTTTGATAGATGTGAATTAAACTAAATTTAATTGAATTAAATCATCTTTATTGTATAACATAGAGGCTTCTTCAGACACAGATAATGTATGATGTGTTCAAATTTACTTGCTTTTTTATCTTTTTTGATAGATGTGAATTAAACTAAATATAATTGAATTAATTCATCCTTATTGTATTACCTGTTTAACATAGAGGCTTCTTCAGACACAGATAATGTATGATGTGTTCAAATTTACTTGCTTTTTTATCTTTTTTGATAGATGTGAATTAAACTAAATATAATTGAATTAAATCATCTTTATTGTATTACCTGTATAACATAGAGGCTTCTTCAGACACAGATAATGTATGATGTGTTCAAATTTACTTTCTTTTTTATCTTTTTTGATAGATGTGAATTAAACTAAATATAATTGAATTAATTCATTCTTATGGTATTACCTGTATAACATAATGGCTTGTTCAGACACAGATAATGTATGATCTGTTAACATTTAATTGCTATTTTTATCTTTTCTAATAGATGTGAATTAAACTAAATAAATTAAATTGAATTAAATCATATTTATTGTATTACCTGTATAACATAATGGCTTGTTCAGACACAGATAATGTATGATCTGTTAACATTTAATTGCTATTTTTATCTTTTCTAATAGATGTGAATTTAACTAAATAAATTAAATTGAATTAAATCATCTTTATTGTATTACCTGTATAACATAATGGCTTGTTCAGACACAGATAATGTATGATCTGTTAACATTTAATTGCTATTTTTATCTTTTCTAGTAGATGTGAATTAAACTAAATAAATTGAATTGAATTAAATCATCTTTATTGTATTACCTGTATAACATAATGGCTTGTTCAGACACAGATAATGTATGATCTGTTAACATTTAATTGCTATTTTTATCTTTTCTAATAGATGTGAATTTAACTAAATAAATTAAATTGAATTAAATCATCTTTATTGTATTACCTGTATAACATAATGGCTTGTTCAGACACAGATAATGTATGATCTGTTAACATTTAATTGCTATTTTTATCTTTTCTAATAGATGTGAATTAAACTAAATAAATTGAATTGAATTAAATCATCTTTATTGTATTACCTCTTTAACATAATGGCTTGTTCAGACACAGATAATGTATGATCTGTTAACATTTAATTGCTATTTTTATCTTTTCTAATAGATGTGAATTAAACTAACTAAATTGAATTGAATTAAATCATCTTTATTGTATTACCTGTATAACACAATGGCTTGTTCACACACAGATAGTGTAAGATGTGTTCAAATTTAATTGCTTTTTTTAAATCTTGTTTGATAGATGTGAATTAAACTAAATGTAATTGAATTGAATCATCTTAATTGTATTACCTGTATAAGATAGAGGCTTGCTCAGACACAGATAATGTATGATGTGTTCAAATTTAATTGCTTTTTAAATACTTTTTTGATAGATGTGAATTAAACTAAATTGAATTGAATTAAATCATCTTTATTGTATTACCTGTATAACAGAGAGGCTTGTTCAGACACAGATAGTGTAAGATTTGTTCAAATTTAATTGCTTTTTTAAAATCTTTTTTGATAGATGTGAATTAAACTAAATTTAATTGAATTAAATAATTTTTATTGTATTACCTGTATAACATAGAGGCTTCTTCAGACACAGATAATGTATGATGTGTTCAAATTTACTTTCTTTTTTATCTTTTTTGATAGATGTGAATTAAACTAAATATAATTGAATTAATACATTCTTATGGTATTACCTGTATAACATAATGGCTTGTTCAGACACAGATAATGTATGATCTGTTAACATTTAATTGCTATTTTTTATCTTTTCTAATAGATGTGAATTAAACTAAATAAATTAAATTGAATTAAATCATATTTATTGTATTACCTGTATAATATAATGGCTTGTTCAGACACAGATAATGTATGATCTGTTAACATTTAATTGCTATTTTTATCTTTTCTAATAGATGTGAATTTAACTAAATAAATTAAATTGAATTAAATCATCTTTATTGTATTACCTGTATAACATAATGGCTTGTTCAGACACAGATAATGTATGATCTGTTAACATTTAATTGCTATTTTTATCTTTTCTAATAGATGTGAATTAAACTAAATAAATTGAATTGAATTAAATCATCTTTATTATTCCCACTCTGAGTCAAATGAAGAAGTCAACAAATTTGTATTTTGTAAGTGTGATTGACCATGGTCTTTATTGAGAGTTGATTACCATAATTAACTCGTTTCAATCAAACTGGTCAGCAAAGGAATTATAGTGAAAACATAAAAAACAACAATGAATGCAAATCATTACTTCGAGCATTATAATATGTCGAGAGCGATCTGTAAGGAACCAATAGGGGGCCCAGTCGGGCGACAAAGTAATATCTCTTGACTAGCCGTAACAATTCTTCCATTCGCCTGGCCATGCGAACGGGCTTCCCCCATCTCTTGCTGGCTTTTTGCACAGACAAGAGGCATGGGTGAGCGAAGATGACTTCCAGCCGGACACCCTGAGCGTTACACACGGCATAAGCCAGGCAATCTCAGCTTCAACGGACAGGAACCCGCTCACCCCCCCTATACCCCAACCAAAAACGTGGTGAGCACAAACGACTTCCCGCTTAAGAACCTGGGCAATACTGATTGTATTCCCAGCTTACGGACAAGTCAGGCTCGTAAAATTGTATAAATACGGCAATAAAACAATCCTCTAATAACATCAAATTTTGTCTCCCCTTCCTAACAGACCGCTTGCTCTAGATTTACATTACCACAACAATATATTTCTTGTATAAGCGATTATAGGCGTCCAAATTCGCAAGAATGCCGCAAAATGGACAAATCAAATGCAGATGAAGTAAATAACATGATGTTCTCCCAAAAAGTCTTTCGGGAGAACATGAAGGCAGGAGTTTGATGACATTTTCTACTACACTCAAATGCGGGTGAAAACCGATCTCTCGAAAAACAGACTCTTTTGGTCAGAAAGGCGATTAAAAGAAAACAAAGGTAATAAAGTACGCCAATTGTATTTTCTGACCGTATGAAAATTTCGTATGAAAATTTCGAGTTCTGGAAAATAAGATCGGGGAAAGCCCCGCAAGGCCCGTTTTATGTTATCTGAACGCGACCAGGCGTAGCCCTTGCGAGAGTAGATTGTCATCAAACTATGCCACTAAACACTGTAAAGATAATTGTCCGAAATTTGCCCCATCGGGCTTCGAATTGAATAGATCAAAATATATCATGCCATCGAGAAAAAGCGCTCGAGGTAGCTTTTGACGCCCCTAACAAGCGGAAAAATATATGTCAACGAAAATCCTGTTCTACAAGTGAAAATGAATCAAGAAATGACTGAGGAACAGAGTTATTGCTGTTGCAACCCTGAACTGGTAGCGAACCAAGTAAGATAAACAAACAAATAAAGAAGCGGTATCACAGGTTCGACTGTACATTTATAGTGCCAGCCGGCCCAATAATGGCGGCCGGGGCGGTAAGGTGGTAAACAAAAATTGTTCACAAATTAAATGTACAAAATTCGCCCCATCGGGCTTCGAATCGACTAAATAAAGACATTTACTTGCAATTGAGAAAAAGTGCTCGAAGTAGCTTTTGAACGCCTCTAAAAAGCGGGACTATTATCATTATGTCAACTAAAATCATGTTATACAAGTAATGATGGATCAACAACAATACAAAATTGGACTGAGGTACCCTGATGCAACCCTGAACTGGGAGCGAAACAGGTAAGATAAGCAAACACATGAAAGCTGTATCACAGCTGCGACTGTACATTTAATTATCATCAATTTTATCCATTAGTTTAATGTCATGCCAGCCAGCCCAATAATGGCGGCCAGGGGCGGGAAGGTGGTAAAAAGTTTGTTCACGATTCTGACCATCTCTCATGAAGACCATAGAAAGAATGAAGCGAGCCGAGAGCACGCGGAGTATGGCGCGAACCTTTCTGGTTTTATTACTGACGCCAATAAAGTCTTTCACGACCCCCCTCCCTTGACCACGCGGCGTGTGGTCTACGGCTCGGTTCACACTTCTTCGTTCAGATTGGGAATAACCTGTTTTAGCTACTTTCGAGAAGTTCGCTAAAATGTATTATTCCCACTCTGAGTCAAATGAAGAAGTCAACAAATTTGTATTTTGTAAGTGTGATTGACCATGGTCTTTATTGAGAGTTGATTACCATAATTAACTCGTTTCAATCAAACTGGTCAGCAAAGGAATTATAGTGAAAACATAAAAAACAACAATGAATGCAAATCATTACTTCGAGCATTATAATATGTCGAGAGCGATCTGTAAGGAACCAATAGGGGGCCCAGTCGGGCGACAAAGTAATATCTCTTGACTAGCCGTAACAATTCTTCCATTCGCCTGGCCATGCGAACGGGCTTCCCCCATCTCTTGCTGGCTTTTTGCACAGACAAGAGGCATGGGTGAGCGAAGATGACTTCCAGCCGGACACCCTGAGCGTTACACACGGCATAAGCCAGGCAATCTCAGCTTCAACGGACAGGAACCCGCTCACCCCCCCTATACCCCAACCAAAAACGTGGTGAGCACAAACGACTTCCCGCTTAAGAACCTGGGCAATACTGATTGTATTCCCAGCTTACGGACAAGTCAGGCTCGTAAAATTGTATAAATACGGCAATAAAACAATCCTCTAATAACATCAAATTTTGTCTCCCCTTCCTAACAGACCGCTTGCTCTAGATTTACATTACCACAACAATATATTTCTTGTATAAGCGATTATAGGCGTCCAAATTCGCAAGAATGCCGCCAAACGAGGTGTGACGCAACTCGCCGCCATATATATCGCGTTAAGTGGTGTTTATACAGGTCACCTCTATGCTTCCACGGATGTAAACTTTCCTATATTAGATAAGTCTGATCAAGGGTCTGATCATATTGAGTTAACTGCACTACTGTTAACGGCTGAAGGCAAGTTAAGCCTGGCATTAATACACCAGCAATCCAATTAATATACTATGTGCATTAATATCAATGTACGGAAGTGAACACCTCATATATGGAAGACGAAGAAGCAAAAGAAAACATATTATATTGGCTTAAATATCCAAGAAGATACAGTAACTCTAATCTTGATAACCTAGTCGTTAATACTGCACACGAGAAGATACAATTGATTTGTCATAATTAACCCCATTTAAACATTACATCTCGATGTTAATCGACATAGAAGCCAAAATTAAGAATAACTAACGAAGCTATCCTTCTGTACGGGGAACAGGACATGGCGATTTCATGTTAGCCTATTCATACGAAACTCGAAGGAGAATGTCCGAACCCGTAATCGTTTTAGCCGCTGGCGTGGATATTGCGTATAAGGTCTGTGCACGGTCTGCGCCAACTCATGGTAGAACTGTCGCTTGCGTGGGCGAGTCTACTGCGTGGAGAAAGTTGCTGACGTAATCCCTCGAATCCATCAGACGAAGCCCCGCGTCCCACTCCACGTGACTCGAACTGGGAGGCCGAGGTTTCCTTCCCGCCGTTTTGTCGCAAGAAAATCTGCCCATTGCACCATTGAGTCTCCTTACTACCCATACCTGAGGCTCGGTACGCAATCCAGTGGTGAGTGTGAGTGAAGAGGCTGCAAAAAGGAGGAAGAAAACAAGAAACAAACGGCCAGCATTTTGGGTTCCAAACATCCAACACACTGAGATATATTAAATTTTCGTCCCCTTTTTAAAACTAAAAACATCTGAAAAAGTTAGCAATAGGGAAGAAGCAGGGGGGGGGGGCGAGGTCACGGTAAAAATCAATTGTTCAGCCTACGAACTAACTGTTTGCTAAACCGCGCCCAATAACAAACTTGATCACTTCGGGTCGACCCTTATATAGCGGCGAAATGACTGAGAGGTCCAACGTCCCATTTTCTTAATCTGTTCTTCAGTAAAACCCTTCATCGCAGCGGAAGTAGCCGCCCCTATACGAAAGGAATGAGATGTGTATGATTGTAAATGAAGCCCTAAGAAAGATACACACAGACGTAAAACGCGAGTAAACCTGTGTCTAGTCAAGGGAGATGTATCAAATTGCCTGAAGAAAGCAGCGCCCTGAGTTGGCCGTATGCGTGTGTACTCAGTCACTGCACGCACTGGGCACATCACAGAACCGCTCTCCGGGATGGTGATTACACAACCCACACCCAGCTGGTCTGTCTTAGAGAAACGGACCGTTATCAATAGCCTGCGATTAGGGGATTCCCCCGAAACAATTACGTCACCGCTCGCGAGCGGGATTACCCCATTCTTGGCTGTAAATTCCCCCACACGCAAAAAGCCAAAAAACGCTACTAAAAACGCCGCAGTAAACAATTTGCAGTCGTAAGAATTCGAACAAGCGGAAGGCAGCACAGATATCAGACTCCGCAATATGGTCAATGTAATAGGGCATCTAACATCTTTTCTTGAATGCCTCCGCCTACACCCGTCAATTAAACGTCTTACTGGAAACAATTGTGTGACGTCTTCCTTCCCGTTGCTGCGCAAGTAAAAAGACAAACCCGAAACATAGGCCGCTATCGTGCTAGCGGCAAATTTGTGCCAAGACATGTAAGATATAAACAACGCGATTTGCTCGATATTGGGCGCTTGCAAAGTGTCAAACTGATAATCACCCCTAAAAATCTGGAAGGTAGACCATGCCAAGGCATAGGTTCGCATGGTATTCTGAGCCCGAGATGAACCTAGTAAGACACGTCGCTCATTAAGAAGCTGCTCCACAGATGGGGAGGAAGGGGGGTACCGGCGGGCTCGGCGTCCGGGGCAAGGCGTCGAAACCTTTCCATCTGAAAACGAGATAAAGAGTCAGCAATTTCGTTATCGACGCCAGGCACATACTTTGCCTTAAAGTGGATGTTCCACCTTAAGCACAAAAGCACTAAGCGACGGATAAGCCCCATGATATGAGAACATGTAGACGATTGCTTATTAATGACTGCCACTACGGCCTGATTATCCGACCAGAAAACCACTTTCCTTCCTGAAATTCTCTGCCCCCACATGGCTACCCCTACGACAATTGGAAACAATTCCAAAAACCCAATTGAATAATGGGCATCAAGTATCTCCTCGGGCCAACGTGCCTGGGCCCACCGTGACTCAAAATATATGCCAAAGCCGATGCTTCCTGCTGCATCCGTGTAAAATTGAAAGAAATCATTCCGCCTCCATACGCTGTCCCCGAAGCAAACTGTCCCATTGAAATGCAGTACAAACTCCCTCCATGCCAAGAGGTCAGCCTTGGCACCTTTTGAAATCCGAATTCTATGGTGGGCCTTGTGCACACCTCTCGTCAAGTCGATTAATCTGCGGAGAAATGCCCTACCAGGACCTATAGCCTTACAGACAAAATTCAGACTGCCCGTAAGAGATTGCAACTGCCTCAATGTCAACTTTGACTTGGACGCAAAATCATCCAGCATGCTTAGCAAGACCCTCAGTTTCTCCTTAGGCACCCGGACCTGCAATTCGGTGGAGTCGATCTCCAATCCCAAGTAGGTAATAACCTGCACTGGGCCCTCCGTCTTCTCGTCAGCAATAGGGATGCCAAATCGATCACACATCGCCCTAAAGCACCGCATCAGGTGGGCACATTCGTCAGCCGCCCTGCCCACGAAAAAGAAATCGTCGAGATAATGAAGGATGCCCTGTGATGACGCAATGCGTCGACAGCAGGCCTGTAAGAAGGAACTAAACCTCTCAAAAACTGCACAGGAAACCGAACAACCCATCGGCATACACCGGTCGAAGTAGAACTGACCGTCGAAACACATACCAAGGAGGTCAAAATCAGCTGGATTCACAGGCAACAATCGAAATGCTGATTTGATATCTGATTTCCCCATGAAGGCATTACGGCCGAGCGCGACCACTAACTTGACCGCCTCGTCAAAGTCCGAATATCTGACAGTGCACTCCTCCCGATCTATGCAATCATTGACTGACGAGCCTTTAGGCGAAGATAAATGATGGATGAGCCGATATTCACCCTCTGTGCGCTTTGGCACTAAACCTATCGGGGAGCAACGAAAATTATCGAAGGGGGGTGCAGAAAACGGGCCTACAATTCTCCCTAGCTGTACTTCTTTTTCGATTTTTCTCCGAACAATCTGGGGGTATTCATAAGCTGATTTCAAATTCCTAGCAGACATGGGCACGCGCTCCCCAGAGAACCCAAGCGAAAACCCATTCTTAAAACCCTCAATCAACTTTCCTCCTTCTGTATGCTTATCATAGGTGCGAAGGAAAGGCAACATGCGAACTAACTTAATTGGAGTCGGCGCTAAAACTCTACTTGCTGGCGGACGTTTGCCCTTTATTGCAGGCAAACTCCCCATGGGAGGCGGCTTCGCATTTAATGCATTTATGCATGTATTGGCAGCTTTTCCCTTTAACACATTTTCCGGCTGCATTAAAGGCAAAGCAGAAGCCTGGCCTAGATTGACGGCGGCTAGGGGCCGAACCCGCTCCTCGGCGCTGACCCGAGCTCCACCCACCCCGAAAGGCTGGCTGCCGCTGTCGCTGTTGACCTCCTTGGGGGAGCCAGGCAGGGCCGGAGAACGGGCCAGCCCCGTAACCGCGAAAGGGCTGCGCCGTTGCCACTAGCAACCAGAGCTCCGTGTCGACTGATCCCCACGACGCTTCAGGCCGAGTGGCTTGGCGCAACCGAAACTGAATATCGTACTCGCGCCAATTGTAGTTTGACGCCGCAGCCGTCCTCACTATATTCATGTACTTAAGCAGCTCTCGCGACCGCGAACCATGCCTCTCTGTGTAAATTGACACAAAGGTCAACATCGCGCTCGTCCACTGCTCAATCGAGCGGATTAAAATTGGTCGAGATTGAGGGCGGAGGTGAAACCCCCCGTTTGACTGATCAAAGGCAAGTGTTAGATCATTGGACGTGTGGTACCCTTCTTTGAGCATATGCCCCAGCTCGATAAATTCCCCCTTCCAAATTCGCTCGCGCAAAGCTTGGGGGACGGTGGAGCCTAGCTCCTCACTAATGCCTTGCCGCATGTATGGCAGGCCTGGCTGGGGGAGATGGGGAGTGGTATTTAAAACAGGAGGGGAAGAAGCCTCTGTTGGAGGGGCGGTAAACGGTTCGATCGCGCCCATTTCCTCCCGACCTTTTAATTGCGCGTTTTCTAAACGCAGCGGCCACGACTCACCGGGTAGAATTCTGCCTTCCTCGTCGGTAGGAACCCCAGGTAGACAGCCTCTGCTCGCACTTCCATCGCCGACACCCATCACCGTAGTAGGAGTTGGCCTGATTAAGCCGGCCGTTGACGCTGAAACCCCCTCGTCGTGCTCTTCGAATGCCCCTGCGACCTCAATAGGCTTCGACTTAGTGGATCCGCGTGGTCGTCCTCTCCTGCGGCCCCTTGCTGCACCGGATAGCTGAGGAGCATCAACCTGTGCCACTTCGGCACTCCGCCTCACACGGCTTGCTGGCCTCTGCCTGGATTTGGGCATGGTTGGTGACGCGTCGACTTCCACGAGATGCACAAAAGTTATAACAAATTAACACACCAGCAAAATACGCCCAATGGAAAATACGAAGCAAAATAATAAGTAAAAATATGTCACACTTCGTTGTGATAAACAGATAAACTCCGTGTATGTGTAACACCGGGCGAAGATGGTGTAGTTCTCTAAAAAAGTTGTTCAAATTTCTCTAAAAAGTTTGTTCACGATTCTGACCATCTCTCATGAAGACCATAGAAAGAATGAAGCGAGCCGAGAGCACGCGGAGTATGGCGCGAACCTTTCTGGTTTTATTACTGACGCCAATAAAGTCTTTCACGACCCCCCTCCCTTGACCACGCGGCGTGTGGTCTACGGCTCGGTTCACACTTCTTCGTTCAGATTGGGAATAACCTGTTTTAGCTACTTTCGAGAAGTTCGCTAAAATGTATTGTATTACCTGTATAACATAATGGCTTGTTCAGACACAGATAGTGTAAGATGTGTTCAAATTTAATTGCTTTTTTAAAATCTTGTTTGATAGATGTGAATTAAACTAAATGTAATTGAATTGAATCATCTTAATTGTATTACCTGTATAAGATAGAGGCTTGCTCAGACACAGATAATGTATGATGTGTTCAAATTTAATTGCTTTTTTAAATCTTTTTTGATAGATGTGAATTAAACTAAATTTAATTGAATTAAATCATCTTTATTGTATTACCTGTATAACAGAGAGGCTTGTTCAGACACAGATAGTGTAAGATTTGTTCAAATTTAATTGCTTTTTTAAAATCTTTTTTGATAGATGTGAATTAAACTAAATTTAATTGAATTAAATAATTTTTATTGTATTACCTGTATAACATAGAGGCTTGTTCAGACACAGATAATGTATGATGTGTTCAAATTTAATTGCTTTTTTAAAATCTTTTTTGATAGATGTGAATTAAACTAAATGTAATTGCTTTTTTTCAATCTTTTTTTAAAGATGTGAATTAAACTAAATTAAATTGAATTAAATCATCTTTATTGTATTACCTGTATAACATAGAGGCTTCTTCAGACACAGATAATGTATGATGTGTTCAAATTTACTTGCTTTTTTATCTTTTTTGATAGATGTGAATTAAACTAAATATAATTGAATTAAATCATCTTTATTGTATTACCTGTATAACATAAAGGCTTCTTCAGACACAGATAATGTATGATGTGTTCAAATTTAATTGCTTTTTTAAATCTTTTCTGATAGAGGTGGATTAAACTAAATTGAATTGAATTAATTCATCTTTATTGTATTACCTGTATAACATAGAGGCTTCTTCAGACACAGATAATGTATGATGTGTTCAAATTTACTTGCTTTTTTTATCTTTTTTGATAGATGTAAATTAAACTAAATATAATTGAATTAAATCATCTTTATTGTATTACCTGTATAACATAGAGGCTTCTTCAGACACAGATAATGTATGATATGTTCAAATTTAATTGCTTTTTTAAATCTTTTTTGATAGATGTGAATTAAACTAAATAAAATTAAATTAAATAATTTTCATTGTATTACCTGTATAACATAGAGGCCTGTTTTAGACAAAGATAATGTATGATGTGTTCAAATTTAATTGCTTTTTTTAATCTTTTCTGATAGATGTGGATAAAACTAAATTGAATTGAATTAATTCATCTTTATTGTATTACCTGTATAACATAGAGGCTTCTTCAGAAACAGATAATGTATGATGTGTTCAAATTTACTTGCTTTTTTATCTTTTTTGATAGATGTGAATTAAACTAAAAATAATTGAATTAATTCATCCTTATTGTATTACCTGTATAACATAGAGGCTTCTTCAGACACAGATAATGTATGATGTGTTCAAATTTACTTGCTTTTTTATATTTTTTGATAGATGTGAATTAAACTAAATATAATTGAATTAAATCATCTTTATTGTATTACCTGTATAACATAGAGGCTTCTTCAAACACAGATAATGTATGATATGTTCAAATTTAATTGCTTTTTTTAATCTTTTTTGATAGATGTGAATTAAACTAAATATAATTGAATTAATTCATTCTTATGGTATTACCTGTATAACATAATGGCTTGTTCAGACACAGATAGTGTATGATGTGTTCAAATTTAATTGCTTTTTAAAAATCTTTTTTGATAGATGTGAATTAAACTATTTTAATTGAATTAAATAATCTTTATTGTATTACCTGTATAACATAGAGGCTTGTTCAGACACAAATAATGTATGATGTGTTCAAATTTAATTGCTTTTTTTAAATCTTTTTTGATAGATGTGAATTAAACTAAATGTAATTGCTTTTTTTCAATCTTTTTTGATAGATGTGAATTAAACTAAATTTAATTGAATTAAATCATCTTTATTGTATAACATAGAGGCTTCTTCAGACACAGATAATGTATGATGTGTTCAAATTTACTTGCTTTTTTAACTTTTTTGATAGATGTGAATTAAACTAAATATAATTGAATTAAATCATCTTTATTGTATTACCTGTATAACATAGAGGCTTCTTCAGACACAGATAATGTATGATGTGTTCAAATTTACTTTCTTTTTTATCTTTTTTGATAGATGTGAATTAAACTAAATATAATTGAATTAATTCATTCTTATTGTATTACCTGTATAACATAATGGCTTGTTCAGACACAGATAATGTATGATCTGTTAACATTTAATTGCTATTTTTATCTTTTCTAATAGATGTGAATTAAACTAAATAAATTAAATTGAATTAAATCATATTTATTGTATTACCTGTATAACATAATGGCTTGTTCAGACACAGATAATGTATGATCTGTTAACATTTAATTGCTATTTTTATCTTTTCTAATAGATGTGAATTTAACTAAATAAATTAAATTGAATTAAATCATCTTTATTGTATTACCTGTATAACATAATGGCTTGTTCAGACACAGATAATGTATGATCTGTTAACATTTAATTGCTATTTTTATCTTTTCTAATAGATGTGAATTAAACTAAATAAATTGAATTGAATTAAATCATCTTTATTGTATTACCTGTATAACATAATGGCTTGTTCAGACACAGATAATGTATGATCTGTTAACATTTAATTGCTATTTTTATCTTTTCTAATAGATGTGAATTTAACTAAATAAATTAAATTGAATTAAATCATCTTTATTGTATTACCTGTATAACATAATGGCTTGTTCAGACACAGATAATGTATGATCTGTTAACATTTAATTGCTATTTTTATCTTTTTTAATAGATGTGAATTAAACTAAATAAATTGAATTGAATTAAATCATCTTTATTGTATTACCTCTTTAACATAATGGCTTGTTCAGACACAGATAATGTATGATCTGTTAACATTTAATTGCTATTTTTATCTTTTCTAATAGATGTGAATTAAACTAACTAAATTGAATTGAATTAAATCATCTTTATTGTATTACCTGTATAACATAATGGCTTGTTCAGACACAGATAGTGTAAGATGTGTTCAAATTTAATTGCTTTTTTTAAATCTTGTTTGATAGATGTGAATTAAACTAAATTTAATTGAATTAAATCATCTTTATTGTATAACATAGAGGCTTCTTCAGACACAGATAATGTATGATGTGTTCAAATTTACTTGCTTTTTTATCTTTTTTGATAGATGTGAATTAAACTAAATATAATTGAATTAAATCATCTTTATTGTATTACCTGTATAACATAGAGGCTTCTTCAGACACAGATAATGTATGATGTGTTCAAATTTACTTTCTTTTTTTATCTTTTTTGATAGATGTGAATTAAACTAAATATAATTGAATTAATTCATTCTTATGGTATTACCTGTATAACATAATGGCTTGTTCAGACACAGATAATGTATGATCTGTTAACATTTAATTGCTATTTTTATCTTTTCTAATAGATGTGAATTAAACTAAATAAATTAAATTGAATTAAATCATATTTATTGTATTACCTGTATAACATAATGGCTTGTTCAGACAGAGATAATGTATGATCTGTTAACATTTAATTGCTATTTTTATCTTTTCTAATAGATGTGAATTTAACTAAATAAATTAAATTAAATTAAATCATCTTTATTGTATTACCTGTATAACATAATGGCTTGTTCAGACACAGATAATGTATGATCTGTTAACATTTAATTGCTATTTTTATCTTTTCTAATAGATGTGAATTAAACTTAATAAATTGAATTGAATTAAATCATCTTTATTGTATTACCTGTATAACATAATGGCTTGTTCAGACACAGATAATGTATGATCTGTTAACATTTAATTGCTATTTTTATCTTTTCTAATAGATGTGAATTTAACTAAATAAATTAAATTGAATTAAATCATCTTTATTGTATTACCTGTATAACATAATGGCTTGTTCAGACACAGATAATGTATGATCTGTTAACATTTAATTGCTATTTTTATCTTTTCTAATAGATGTGAATTAAACTAAATAAATTGAATTGAATTAAATCATCTTTATTGTATTACCTCTTTAACATAATGGCTTGTTCAGACACAGATAATGTATGATCTGTTAACATTTAATTGCTATTTTTATCTTTTCTAATAGATGTGAATTAAACTAACTAAATTGAATTGAATTAAATCATCTTTATTGTATTACCTGTATAACATAGAGGCCTGTTTTAGACACAGATAATGTATGATGTGTTCAAATTTAATTGCTTTTTTAAATCTTTTTGGATAGATGTGAATTAAACTAAATATAATTGAATTAAATCATCTTTATTGTATAACATAGAGGCTTCTTCAGACACAGATAATGTATGATGTGTTCAAATTTACTTTCTTTTTTTTCTTTTTTGATAGATGTGAATTAAACTAAATATAATTGAATTAATTCATTCTTATGGTATTACCTGTATAACATAATGGCTTGTTCAGACACAGATAATGTATGATCTGTTAACATTTAATTGCTATTTTTATCTTTTCTAATAGATGTGAATTAAACTAAATAAATTAAATTGAATTAAATCATATTTATTGTATTACCTGTATAACATAATGGCTTGTTCAGCCACAGATAATGTATGATCTGTTAACATTTAATTGCTATTTTTATCTTTTCTAATAGATGTGAATTTAACTAAATAAATTAAATTGAATTAAATCATCTTTATTGTATTACCTGTATAACATAATGGCTTGTTCAGACACAGATAATGTATGATCTGTTAACATTTAATTGCTATTTTTATCTTTTCTAATAGATGTGAATTAAACTAAATAAATTGAATTGAATTAAATCATCTTTATTGTATTACCTCTTTAACATAATGGCTTGTTCAGACACAGATAATGTATGATCTGTTAACATTTAATTGCTATTTTTATCTTTTCTAATAGATGTGAATTAAACTAACTAAATTGAATTGAATTAAATCATCTTTATTGTATTACCTGTATAACATAATGGCTTGTTCAGACACAGATAGTGTAAGATGTGTTCAAATTTAATTGCTTTTTTTTAAATCTTGTTTGATAGATGTGAATTAAACTAAATTTAATTGAATTAAATAATCTTTATTGTATAACATAGAGGCTTCTTCAGACACAGATAATGTATGATGTGTTCAAATTTACTTGCTTTTTTATCTTTTTTGATAGATGTGAATTAAACTAAATATAATTGAATTAAATCATCTTTATTGTATAACATAGAGGCTTCTTCAGACACAGATAATGTATGATGTGTTCAAATTTACTTTCTTTTTTTTCTTTTTTGATAGATGTGAATTAAACTAAATATAATTGAATTAATTCATTCTTATGGTATTACCTGTATAACATAACGGCTTGTTCAGACACAGATAATGTATGATCTGTTAACATTTAATTGCTATTTTTATCTTTTCTAATAGATGTGAATTAAACTAAATAAATTAAATTGAATTAAATCATATTTATTGTATTACCTGTATAACATAATGGCTTGTTCAGACACAGATAATGTATGATCTGTTAACATTTAATTGCTATTTTTATCTTTTCTAATAGATGTGAATTTAACTAAATAAATTAAATTGAATTAAATCATCTTTATTGTATTACCTGTATAACATAATGGCTTGTTCAGACACAGATAATGTATGATCTGTTAACATTTAATTGCTATTTTTATCTTTTCTAATAGATGTGAATTAAACTAAATAAATTGAATTGAATTAAATCATCTTTATTGTATTACCTCTTTAACATAATGGCTTGTTCAGACACAGATAATGTATGATCTGTTAACATTTAATTGCTATTTTTATCTTTTCTAATAGATGTGAATTAAACTAACTAAATTGAATTGAATTAAATCATCTTTATTGTATTACCTGTATAACATAATGGCTTGTTCAGACACAGATAGTGTAAGATGTGTTCAAATTTAATTGCTTTTTTAAAATCTTGTTTGATAGATGTGAATTAAACTAAATGTAATTGAATTGAATCATCTTAATTGTATTACCTGTATAACATAGAGGCCTGTTTTAGACACAGATAATGTATGATGTGTTCAAATTTAATTGCTTTTTTAAATCTTTTTGGATAGATGTGAATTAAACTAAATTTAATTGAATTAAATCATCTTTATTGTATTACCTGTATAACAGAGAGGCTTGTTCAGACACAGATAGTGTAAGATTTGTTCAAATTTAATTGCTTTTTTAAAATCTTTTTTGATAGATGTGAATTAAACTAAATGTAATTGCATTGAATCATCTTTATTCTATTACCTGTATAACAGAGAGGCTTGTTCAGACACAGATAATGTATGATGTGTTCAAATTTACTTGCTTTTTTTTATCTTTTTTGATAGATGTAAATTAAACTAAATATAATTGAATTAAATCATCTTTATTGTATTACCTGTATAACATAGAGGCTTGTTCAGACACAGATAATGTATGATATGTTCAAATTTAATTGCTTTTTTTAATGTTTGTTGATAGATGTGAATTAAACTAAATAAAATTGAATTAAATAATCTTCATTGTATTACCTGTATAACATAGAGGCCTGTTTTAGACACAGATAATGTATGATGTGTTCAAATTTAATTGCTTTTTTTAATCTTTTCTGATATATGTGGATTAAACTAAATTGAATTGAATTAATTCATCTTTATTGTATTACCTGTATAACATAGAGGCTTCTTCAGAAACAGATAATGTATGATGTGTTCAAATTTACTTGCTTTTTTTATCTTTTTTGATAGATGTGAATTAAACTAAATATAATTGAATTAATTCATCCTTATTGTATTACCTGTTTAACATAGAGGCTTCTTCAGACACAGATAATGTATGATGTGTTCAAATTTACTTGCTTTTTTATCTTTTTTGATAGATGTGAATTAAACTAAATATAATTGAATTAAATCATCTTTATTGTATTACCTGTATAACATAGAGGCTTCTTCAAACACAGATAATGTATGATATGTTCAAATTTAATTGCTTTTTTTAATCTTTTTTGATAGATGTGAATTCAACTAAATATAATTAAATTAATTCATTCTTATGGTATTACCTGTATAACATAATGGCTTGTTCAGACACAGATAGTGTATGATGTGTTCAAATTTAATTGCTTTTTAAAAATCTTTTTTTGATAGATGTGAATTAAACTAAAAATAATTGAATTAATTCATCCTTATTGTATTACCTGTATAACATAGAGGCTTCTTCAGACACAGATAATGTATGATGTGTTCAAATTTACTTGCTTTTTTATATTTTTTGATAGATGTGAATTAAACTAAATATAATTGAATTAAATCATCTTTATTGTATTACCTGTATAACATAGAGGCTTCTTCAAACACAGATAATGTATGATATGTTCAAATTTAATTGCTTTTTTTAATCTTTTTTGATAGATGTGAATTAAACTAAATATAATTGAATTAATTCATTCTTATGGTATTACCTGTATAACATAATGGCTTGTTCAGACACAGATAGTGTATGATGTGTTCAAATTTAATTGCTTTTTAAAAATCTTTTTTGATAGATGTGAATTAAACTATTTTAATTGAATTAAATAATCTTTATTGTATTACCTGTATAACATAGAGGCTTGTTCAGACACAAATAATGTATGATGTGTTCAAATATAATTGCTTTTTTTAAATCTTTTTTGATAGATGTGAATTAAACTAAATGTAATTGCTTTTTTTCAATCTTTTTTGATAGATGTGAATTAAACTAAATTTAATTGAATTAAATCATCTTTATTGTATAACATAGAGGCTTCTTCAGACACAGATAATGTATGATGTGTTCAAATTTACTTGCTTTTTTAACTTTTTTGATAGATGTGAATTAAACTAAATATAATTGAATTAAATCATCTTTATTGTATTACCTGTATAACATAGAGGCTTCTTCAGACACAGATAATGTATGATGTGTTCAAATTTACTTTCTTTTTTATCTTTTTTGATAGATGTGAATTAAACTAAATATAATTGAATTAATTCATTCTTATGGTATTACCTGTATAACATAATGGCTTGTTCAGACACAGATAATGTATGATCTGTTAACATTTAATTGCTATTTTTATCTTTTCTAATAGATTTGAATTAAACTAAATAAATTAAATTGAATTAAATCATATTTATTGTATTACCTGTATAACATAATGGCTTGTTCAGACACAGATAATGTATGATCTGTTAACATTTAATTGCTATTTTTATCGTTTCTAATAGATGTGAATTTAACTAAATAAATTAAATTGAATTAAATCATCTTTATTGTATTACCTGTATAACATAATGGCTTGTTCAGACACAGATAATGTATGATCTGTTAACATTTAATTGCTATTTTTATCTTTTCTAATAGATGTGAATTAAACTAAATAAATTGAATTGAATTAAATCATCTTTATTGTATTACCTCTTTAACATAATGGCTTGTTCAGACACAGATAATGTATGATCTGTTAACATTTAATTGCTATTTTTATCTTTTCTAATAGATGTGAATTAAACTAACTAAATTGAATTGAATTAAATCATCTTTATTGTATTACCTGTATAACATAATGGCTTGTTCAGACACAGATAGTGTAAGATGTGTTCAAATTTAATTGCTTTTTTAAAATCTTGTTTGATAGATGTGAATTAAACTAAATGTAATTGAATTGAATCATCTTAATTGTATTACCTGTATAACATAGAGGCCTGTTTTAGACACAGATAATGTATGATGTGTTCAAATTTAATTGCTTTTTTAAATCTTTTTGGATAGATGTGAATTAAACTAAATTTAATTGAATTAAATCATCTTTATTGTATTACCTGTATAACAGAGAGGCTTGTTCAGACACAGATAGTGTAAGATTTGTTCAAATTTAATTGCTTTTTTAAAATCTTTTTTGATAGATGTGAATTAAACTAAATGTAATTGCATTGAATCATCTTTATTCTATTACCTGTATAACAGAGAGGCTTGTTCAGACACAGATAATGTATGATGTGTTCAAATTTACTTGCTTTTTTTTATCTTTTTTGATAGATGTAAATTAAACTAAATATAATTGAATTAAATCATCTTTATTGTATTACCTGTATAACATAGAGGCTTGTTCAGACACAGATAATGTATGATATGTTCAAATTTAATTGCTTTTTTTAATGTTTGTTGATAGATGTGAATTAAACTAAATAAAATTGAATTAAATAATCTTCATTGTATTACCTGTATAACATAGAGGCCTGTTTTAGACACAGATAATGTATGATGTGTTCAAATTTAATTGCTTTTTTTAATCTTTTCTGATATATGTGGATTAAACTAAATTGAATTGAATTAATTCATCTTTATTGTATTACCTGTATAACATAGAGGCTTCTTCAGAAACAGATAATGTATGATGTGTTCAAATTTACTTGCTTTTTTTATCTTTTTTGATAGATGTGAATTAAACTAAATATAATTGAATTAATTCATCCTTATTGTATTACCTGTTTAACATAGAGGCTTCTTCAGACACAGATAATGTATGATGTGTTCAAATTTACTTGCTTTTTTATCTTTTTTGATAGATGTGAATTAAACTAAATATAATTGAATTAAATCATCTTTATTGTATTACCTGTATAACATAGAGGCTTCTTCAAACACAGATAATGTATGATATGTTCAAATTTAATTGCTTTTTTTAATCTTTTTTGATAGATGTGAATTCAACTAAATATAATTAAATTAATTCATTCTTATGGTATTACCTGTATAACATAATGGCTTGTTCAGACACAGATAGTGTATGATGTGTTCAAATTTAATTGCTTTTTAAAAATCTTTTTTTGATAGATGTGAATTAAACTAAAAATAATTGAATTAATTCATCCTTATTGTATTACCTGTATAACATAGAGGCTTCTTCAGACACAGATAATGTATGATGTGTTCAAATTTACTTGCTTTTTTATATTTTTTGATAGATGTGAATTAAACTAAATATAATTGAATTAAATCATCTTTATTGTATTACCTGTATAACATAGAGGCTTCTTCAAACACAGATAATGTATGATATGTTCAAATTTAATTGCTTTTTTTAATCTTTTTTGATAGATGTGAATTAAACTAAATATAATTGAATTAATTCATTCTTATGGTATTACCTGTATAACATAATGGCTTGTTCAGACACAGATAGTGTATGATGTGTTCAAATTTAATTGCTTTTTAAAAATCTTTTTTGATAGATGTGAATTAAACTATTTTAATTGAATTAAATAACCTTTATTGTATTACCTGTATAACATAGAGGCTTGTTCAGACACAAATAATGTATGATGTGTTCAAATATAATTGCTTTTTTTAAATCTTTTTTGATAGATGTGAATTAAACTAAATGTAATTGCTTTTTTTCAATCTTTTTTGATAGATGTGAATTAAACTAAATTTAATTGAATTAAATCATCTTTATTGTATAACATAGAGGCTTCTTCAGACACAGATAATGTATGATGTGTTCAAATTTACTTGCTTTTTTAACTTTTTTGATAGATGTGAATTAAACTAAATATAATTGAATTAAATCATCTTTATTGTATTACCTGTATAACATAGAGGCTTCTTCAGACACAGATAATGTATGATGTGTTCAAATTTACTTTCTTTTTTATCTTTTTTGATAGATGTGAATTAAACTAAATATAATTGAATTAATTCATTCTTATGGTATTACCTGTATAACATAATGGCTTGTTCAGACACAGATAATGTATGATCTGTTAACATTTAATTGCTATTTTTATCTTTTCTAATAGATTTGAATTAAACTAAATAAATTAAATTGAATTAAATCATATTTATTGTATTACCTGTATAACATAATGGCTTGTTCAGACACAGATAATGTATGATCTGTTAACATTTAATTGCTATTTTTATCGTTTCTAATAGATGTGAATTTAACTAAATAAATTAAATTGAATTAAATCATCTTTATTGTATTACCTGTATAACATAATGGCTTGTTCAGACACAGATAATGTATGATCTGTTAACATTTAATTGCTATTTTTATCTTTTCTAATAGATGTGAATTAAACTAAATAAATTGAATTGAATTAAATCATCTTTATTGTATTACCTGTATAACATAATGGCTTGTTCAGACACAGATAATGTATGATCTGTTAACATTTAATTGCTATTTTTATCTTTTCTAATAGATGTGAATTTAACTAAATAAATTAAATTGAATTAAATCATCTTTATTGTATTACCTGTATAACATAATGGCTTGTTCAGACACAGATAATGTATGATCTGTTAACATTTAATTGCTATTTTTATCTTTTTTAATAGATGTGAATTAAACTAAATAAATTGAATTGAATTAAATCATCTTTATTGTATTACCTCTTTAACATAATGGCTTGTTCAGACACAGATAATGTATGATCTGTTAACATTTAATTGCTATTTTTATCTTTTCTAATAGATGTGAATTAAACTAACTAAATTGAATTGAATTAAATCATCTTTATTGTATTACCTGTATAACATAATGGCTTGTTCAGACACAGATAGTGTAAGATGTGTTCAAATTTAATTGCTTTTTTTAAATCTTGTTTGATAGATGTGAATTAAACTAAATTTAATTGAATTAAATCATCTTTATTGTATAACATAGAGGCTTCTTCAGACACAGATAATGTATGATGTGTTCAAATTTACTTGCTTTTTTATCTTTTTTGATAGATGTGAATTAAACTAAATATAATTGAATTAAATCATCTTTATTGTATTACCTGTATAACATAGAGGCTTCTTCAGACACAGATAATGTATGATGTGTTCAAATTTACTTTCTTTTTTATCTTTTTTGATAGATGTGAATTAAACTAAATATAATTGAATTAATTCATTCTTATGGTATTACCTGTATAACATAATGGCTTGTTCAGACACAGATAATGTATGATCTGTTAACATTTAATTGCTATTTTTATCTTTTCTAATAGATGTGAATTAAACTAAATAAATTAAATTGAATTAAATCATCTTTATTGTATTACCTGTATAACATAATGGCTTGTTCAGACACAGATAATGTATGATCTGTTAACATTTAATTGCTATTTTTATCTTTTCTAATAGATGTGAATTTAACTAAATAAATTAAATTGAATTAAATCATCTTTATTGTATTACCTGTATAACATAATGGCTTGTTCAGACACAGATAATGTATGATCTGTTAACATTTAATTGCTATTTTTATCTTTTCTAATAGATGTGAATTAAACTAAATAAATTGAATTGAATTAAATCATCTTTATTGTATTACCTGTATAACATTATGGCTTGTTCAGACACAGATAATGTATGATCTGTTAACATTTAATTGCTATTTTTATCTTTTCTAATAGATGTGAATTTAACTAAATAAATTAAATTGAATTAAATCATCTTTATTGTATTACCTGTATAACATAATGGCTTGTTCAGACACAGATAATGTATGATCTGTTAACATTTAATTGCTATTTTTATCTTTTCTAATAGATGTGAATTAAACTAAATAAATTGAATTGAATTAAATCATCTTTATTGTATTACCTCTTTAACACAATGGCTTGTTCAGACACAGATAATGTATGATCTGTTAACATTTAATTGCTATTTTTATCTTTTCTAATAGATGTGAATTAAACTAACTAAATTGAATTGAATTAAATCATCTTTATTGTATTACCTGTATAACATAATGGCTTGTTCAGACACAGATAGTGTAAGATGTGTTCAAATTTAATTGCTTTTTTAAAATCTTGTTTGATAGATGTGAATTAAACTAAATTTAATTGAATTAAATAATCTTTATTGTATAACATAGAGGCTTCTTCAGACACAGATAATGTATGATGTGTTCAAATTTACTTGCTTTTTTATCTTTTTTGATAGATGTGAATTAAACTAAATATAATTGAATTAAATCATCTTTATTGTATAACATAGAGGCTTCTTCAGACACAGATAATGTATGATGTGTTCAAATTTACTTTCTTTTTTTTCTTTTTTGATAGATGTGAATTAAACTAAATATAATTGAATTAATTCATTCTTATGGTATTACCTGTATAACATAATGGCTTGTTCAGACACAGATAATGTATGATCTGTTAACATTTAATTGCTATTTTTATCTTTTCTAATAGATGTGAATTAAACTAAATAAATTAAATTGAATTAAATCATATTTATTGTATTACCTGTATAACATAATGGCTTGTTCAGACACAGATAATGTATGATCTGTTAACATTTAATTGCTATTTTTATCTTTTCTAATAGATGTGAATTAAACTAACTAAATTGAATTGAATTAAATCATCTTTATTGTATTACCTGTATAACATAATGGCTTGTTCAGACACAGATAGTGTAAGATGTGTTCAAATTTAATTGCTTTTTTAAAATCTTGTTTGATAGATGTGAATTAAACTAAATGTAATTGAATTGAATCATCTTAATTGTATTACCTGTATAACATAGAGGCCTGTTTTAGACACAGATAATGTATGATGTGTTCAAATTTAATTGCTTTTTTAAATCTTTTTGGATAGATGTGAATTAAACTAAATTTAATTGAATTAAATCATCTTTATTGTATTACCTGTATAACAGAGAGGCTTGTTCAGACACAGATAGTGTAAGATTTGTTCAAATTTAATTGCTTTTTTAAAATCTTTTTTGATAGATGTGAATTAAACTAAATGTAATTGCATTGAATCATCTTTATTCTATTACCTGTATAACATAGAGGCTTGTTCAGACACAGATAATGTATGATGTGTTCAAATTTACTTGCTTTTTTTTATCTTTTTTGATAGATGTAAATTAAACTAAATATAATTGAATTAAATCATCTTTATTGTATTACCTGTATAACATAGAGGCTTCTTCAGACACAGATAATGTATGATATGTTCAAATTTAATTGCTTTTTTTAATGTTTGTTGATAGATGTGAATTAAACTAAATAAAATTGAATTAAATAATCTTCATTGTATTACCTGTATAACATAGAGGCCTGTTTTAGACACAGATAATGTATGATGTGTTCAAATTTAATTGCTTTTTTTAATCTTTTCTGATATATGTGGATTAAACTAAATTGAATTGAATTAATTCATCTTTATTGTATTACCTGTATAACATAGAGGCTTCTTCAGAAACAGATAATGTATGATGTGTTCAAATTTACTTGCTTTTTTTATCTTTTTTGATAGATGTGAATTAAACTAAATATAATTGAATTAAATCATCTTTATTGTATTACCTGTATAACATAGAGGCTTCTTCAAACACAGATAATGTATGATATGTTCAAATTTAATTGCTTTTTTTAATCTTTTTTGATAGATGTGAATTCAACTAAATATAATTAAATTAATTCATTCTTATGGTATTACCTGTATAACATAATGGCTTGTTCAGACACAGATAGTGTATGATGTGTTCAAATTTAATTGCTTTTTAAAAATCTTTTTTTGATAGATGTGAATTAAACTAATTTAATTGAATTAAATAATCTTTATTGTATTACCTGTATAACATAGAGGCTTGTTCAGACACAGATAATGTATGATGTGTTCAAATTTAATTGCTTTTTTTAAATCTTTTTTGATAGATGTGAATTAAACTAAATGTAATTGCTTTTTTTCAATCTTTTTTGATAGATGTGAATTAAACTAAATTTAATTGAATTAAATCATCTTTATTGTATAACATAGAGGCTTCTTCAGACACAGATAATGTATGATGTGTTCAAATTTACTTGCTTTTTTATCTTTTTTGATAGATGTGAATTAAACTAAATATAATTGAATTAAATCATCTTTATTGTATTACCTGTATAACATAGAGGCTTCTTCAGACACAGATAATGTATGATGTGTTCAAATTTACTTTCTTTTTTTTCTTTTTTGATAGATGTGAATTAAACTAAATATAATTGAATTAATTCATTCTTATGGTATTACCTGTATAACATAATGGCTTGTTCAGACACAGATAATGTATGATCTGTTAACATTTAATTGCTATTTTTATCTTTTCTAATAGATGTGAATTAAACTAAATAAATTAAATTGAATTAAATCATATTTATTGTATTACCTGTATAACATAATGGCTTGTTCAGACACAGATAATGTATGATCTGTTAACATTTAATTGCTATTTTTATCTTTTCTAATAGATGTGAATTTAACTAAATAAATTAAATTGAATTAAATCATCTTTATTGTATTACCTGTATAACATAATGGCTTGTTCAGACACAGATAATGTATGATCTGTTAACATTTAATTGCTATTTTTATCTTTTCTAATAGATGTGAATTAAACTAAATAAATTGAATTGAATTAAATCATCTTTATTGTATTACCTCTTTAACATAATGGCTTGTTCAGACACAGATAATGTATGATCTGTTAACATTTAATTGCTATTTTTATCTTTTCTAATAGATGTGAATTAAACTAACTAAATTGAATTGAATTAAATCATCTTTATTGTATTACCTGTATAACATAATGGCTTGTTCAGACACAGATAGTGTAAGATGTGTTCAAATTTAATTGCTTTTTTTTAAATCTTGTTTGATAGATGTGAATTAAACTAAATTTAATTGAATTAAATAATCTTTATTGTATAACATAGAGGCTTCTTCAGACACAGATAATGTATGATGTGTTCAAATTTACTTGCTTTTTTATCTTTTTTGATAGATGTGAATTAAACTAAATATAATTGAATTAAATCATCTTTATTGTATAACATAGAGGCTTCTTCAGACACAGATAATGTATGATGTGTTCAAATTTACTTTCTTTTTTTTCTTTTTTGATAGATGTGAATTAAACTAAATATAATTGAATTAATTCATTCTTATGGTATTACCTGTATAACATAATGGCTTGTTCAGACACAGATAATGTATGATCTGTTAACATTTAATTGCTATTTTTATCTTTTCTAATAGATGTGAATTAAACTAAATAAATTAAATTGAATTAAATCATATTTATTGTATTACCTGTATAACATAATGGCTTGTTCAGACACAGATAATGTATGATCTTTTAACATTTAATTGCTATTTTTATCTTTTCTAATAGATGTGAATTTAACTAAATAAATTAAATTGAATTAAATCATCTTTATTGTATTACCTGTATAACATAATGGCTTGTTCAGACACAGATAATGTATGATCTGTTAACATTTAATTGCTATTTTTATCTTTTCTAATAGATGTGAATTAAACTAAATAAATTGAATTGAATTAAATCATCTTTTTTGTATTACCTCTTTAACATAATGGCTTGTTCAGACACAGATAATGTATGATCTGTTAACATTTAATTGCTATTTTTATCTTTTCTAATAGATGTGAATTAAACTAACTAAATTGAATTGAATTAAATCATCTTTATTGTATTACCTGTATAACATAATGGCTTGTTCAGACACAGATAGTGTAAGATGTGTTCAAATTTAATTGCTTTTTTAAAATCTTGTTTGATAGATGTGAATTAAACTAAATGTAATTGAATTGAATCATCTTAATTGTATTACCTGTATAACATAGAGGCCTGTTTTAGACACAGATAATGTATGATGTGTTCAAATTTAATTGCTTTTTTAAATCTTTTTGGATAGATGTGAATTAAACTAAATTTAATTGAATTAAATCATCTTTATTGTATTACCTGTATAACAGAGAGGCTTGTTCAGACACAGATAGTGTAAGATTTGTTCAAATTTAATTGCTTTTTTAAAATCTTTTTTGATAGATGTGAATTAAACTAAATGTAATTGCATTGAATCATCTTTATTCTATTACCTGTATAACATAGAGGCTTGTTCAGACACAGATAATGTATGATGTGTTCAAATTTACTTGCTTTTTTTTATCTTTTTTGATAGATGTAAATTAAACTAAATATAATTGAATTAAATCATCTTTATTGTATTACCTGTATAACATAGAGGCTTGTTCAGACACAGATAATGTATGATATGTTCAAATTTAATTGCTTTTTTTAATGTTTGTTGATAGATGTGAATTAAACTAAATAAAATTGAATTAAATAATCTTCATTGTATTACCTGTATAACATAGAGGCCTGTTTTAGACACAGATAATGTATGATGTGTTCAAATTTAATTGCTTTTTTTAATCTTTTCTGATATATGTGGATTAAACTAAATTGAATTGAATTAATTCATCTTTATTGTATTACCTGTATAACATAGAGGCTTCTTCAGAAACAGATAATGTATGATGTGTTCAAATTTACTTGCTTTTTTTAATCTTTTTTGATAGATGTGAATTAAACTAAATATAATTGAATTAATTCATCCTTATTGTATTACCTGTTTAACATAGAGGCTTCTTCAGACACAGATAATGTATGATGTGTTCAAATTTACTTGCTTTTTTATCTTTTTTGATAGATGTGAATTAAACTAAATATAATTGAATTAAATCATCTTTATTGTATTACCTGTATAACATAGAGGCTTCTTCAAACACAGATAATGTATGATATGTTCAAATTTAATTGCTTTTTTTAATCTTTTTTGATAGATGTGAATTCAACTAAATATAATTAAATTAATTCATTCTTATGGTATTACCTGTATAACATAATGGCTTGTTCAGACACAGATAGTGTATGATGTGTTCAAATTTAATTGCTTTTTAAAAATCTTTTTTTGATAGATGTGAATTAAACTAAAAATAATTGAATTAATTCATCCTTATTGTATTACCTGTATAACATAGAGGCTTCTTCAGACACAGATAATGTATGATGTGTTCAAATTTACTTGCTTTTTTATATTTTTTGATAGATGTGAATTAAACTAAATATAATTGAATTAAATCATCTTTATTGTATTACCTGTATAACATAGAGGCTTCTTCAAACACAGATAATGTATGATATGTTCAAATTTAATTGCTTTTTTTAATCTTTTTTGATAGATGTGAATTAAACTAAATATAATTGAATTAATTCATTCTTATGGTATTACCTGTATAACATAATGGCTTGTTCAGACACAGATAGTGTATGATGTGTTCAAATTTAATTGCTTTTTAAAAATCTTTTTTGATAGATGTGAATTAAACTATTTTAATTGAATTAAATAATCTTTATTGTATTACCTGTATAACATAGAGGCTTGTTCAGACACAAATAATGTATGATGTGTTCAAATTTAATTGCTTTTTTTAAATCTTTTTTGATAGATGTGAATTAAACTAAATGTAATTGCTTTTTTTCAATCTTTTTTGATAGATGTGAATTAAACTAAATTTAATTGAATTAAATCATCTTTATTGTATAACATAGAGGCTTCTTCAGACACAGATAATGTATGATGTGTTCAAATTTACTTGCTTTTTTAACTTTTTTGATAGATGTGAATTAAACTAAATATAATTGAATTAAATCATCTTTATTGTATTACCTGTATAACATAGAGGCTTCTTCAGACACAGATAATGTATGATGTGTTCAAATTTACTTTCTTTTTTATCTTTTTTGATAGATGTGAATTAAACTAAATATAATTGAATTAATTCATTCTTATGGTATTACCTGTATAACATAATGGCTTGTTCAGACACAGATAATGTATGATCTGTTAACATTTAATTGCTATTTTTATCTTTTCTAATAGATTTGAATTAAACTAAATAAATTAAATTGAATTAAATCATATTTATTGTATTACCTGTATAACATAATGGCTTGTTCAGACACAGATAATGTATGATCTGTTAACATTTAATTGCTATTTTTATCGTTTCTAATAGATGTGAATTTAACTAAATAAATTAAATTGAATTAAATCATCTTTATTGTATTACCTGTATAACATAATGGCTTGTTCAGACACAGATAATGTATGATATGTTCAAATTTAATTGCTTTTTTTAATGTTTGTTGATAGATGTGAATTAAACTAAATAAAATTGAATTAAATAATCTTCATTGTATTACCTGTATAACATAGAGGCCTGTTTTAGACACAGATAATGTATGATGTGTTCAAATTTAATTGCTTTTTTTAATCTTTTCTGATATATGTGGATTAAACTAAATTGAATTGAATTAATTCATCTTTATTGTATTACCTGTATAACATAGAGGCTTCTTCAGAAACAGATAATGTATGATGTGTTCAAATTTACTTGCTTTTTTTTATCTTTTTTGATAGATGTGAATTAAACTAAATATAATTGAATTAATTCATCCTTATTGTATTACCTGTTTAACATAGAGGCTTCTTCAGACACAGATAATGTATGATGTGTTCAAATTTACTTGCTTTTTTATCTTTTTTGATAGATGTGAATTAAACTAAATATAATTGAATTAAATCATCTTTATTGTATTACCTGTATAACATAGAGGCTTCTTCAAACACAGATAATGTATGATATGTTCAAATTTAATTGCTTTTTTTAATCTTTTTTGATAGATGTGAATTCAACTAAATATAATTAAATTAATTCATTCTTATGGTATTACCTGTATAACATAATGGCTTGTTCAGACACAGATAGTGTATGATGTGTTCAAATTTAATTGCTTTTTAAAAATCTTTTTTTGATAGATGTGAATTAAACTAAAAATAATTGAATTAATTCATCCTTATTGTATTACCTGTATAACATAGAGGCTTCTTCAGACACAGATAATGTATGATGTGTTCAAATTTACTTGCTTTTTTATATTTTTTGATAGATGTGAATTAAACTAAATATAATTGAATTAAATCATCTTTATTGTATTACCTGTATAACATAGAGGCTTCTTCAAACACAGATAATGTATGATATGTTCAAATTTAATTGCTTTTTTTAATCTTTTTTGATAGATGTGAATTAAACTAAATATAATTGAATTAATTCATTCTTATGGTATTACCTGTATAACATAATGGCTTGTTCAGACACAGATAGTGTATGATGTGTTCAAATTTAATTGCTTTTTAAAAATCTTTTTTGATAGATGTGAATTAAACTATTTTAATTGAATTAAATAATCTTTATTGTATTACCTGTATAACATAGAGGCTTGTTCAGACACAAATAATGTATGATGTGTTCAAATTTAATTGCTTTTTTTAAATCTTTTTTGATAGATGTGAATTAAACTAAATGTAATTGCTTTTTTTCAATCTTTTTTGATAGATGTGAATTAAACTAAATTTAATTGAATTAAATCATCTTTATTGTATAACATAGAGGCTTCTTCAGACACAGATAATGTATGATGTGTTCAAATTTACTTGCTTTTTTAACTTTTTTGATAGATGTGAATTAAACTAAATATAATTGAATTAAATCATCTTTATTGTATTACCTGTATAACATAGAGGCTTCTTCAGACACAGATAATGTATGATGTGTTCAAATTTACTTTCTTTTTTATCTTTTTTGATAGATGTGAATTAAACTAAATATAATTGAATTAATTCATTCTTATGGTATTACCTGTATAACATAATGGCTTGTTCAGACACAGATAATGTATGATCTGTTAACATTTAATTGCTATTTTTATCTTTTCTAATAGATTTGAATTAAACTAAATAAATTAAATTGAATTAAATCATATTTATTGTATTACCTGTATAACATAATGGCTTGTTCAGACACAGATAATGTATGATCTGTTAACATTTAATTGCTATTTTTATCGTTTCTAATAGATGTGAATTTAACTAAATAAATTAAATTGAATTAAATCATCTTTATTGTATTACCTGTATAACATAATGGCTTGTTCAGACACAGATAATGTATGATCTGTTAACATTTAATTGCTATTTTTATCTTTTCTAATAGATGTGAATTAAACTAAATAAATTGAATTGAATTAAATCATCTTTATTGTATTACCTGTATAACATAATGGCTTGTTCAGACACAGATAATGTATGATCTGTTAACATTTAATATGCTATTTTTATCTTTTCTAATAGATGTGAATTTAACTAAATAAATTAAATTGAATTAAATCATCTTTATTGTATTACCTGTATAACATAATGGCTTGTTCAGACACAGATAATGTATGATCTGTTAACATTTAATTGCTATTTTTATCTTTTTTAATAGATGTGAATTAAACTAAATAAATTGAATTGAATTAAATCATCTTTATTGTATTACCTCTTTAACATAATGGCTTGTTCAGACACAGATAATGTATGATCTGTTAACATTTAATTGCTATTTTTATCTTTTCTAATAGATGTGAATTAAACTAACTAAATTGAATTGAATTAAATCATCTTTATTGTATTACCTGTATAACATAATGGCTTGTTCAGACACAGATAGTGTAAGATGTGTTCAAATTTAATTGCTTTTTTAAAATCTTGTTTGATAGATGTGAATTAAACTAAATTTAATTGAATTAAATCATCTTTATTGTATAACATAGAGGCTTCTTCAGACACAGATAATGTATGATGTGTTCAAATTTACTTGCTTTTTTATCTTTTTTGATAGATGTGAATTAAACTAAATATAATTGAATTAAATCATCTTTATTGTATTACCTGTATAACATAGAGGCTTCTTCAGACACAGATAATGTATGATGTGTTCAAATTTACTTTCTTTTTTATCTTTTTTGATAGATGTGAATTAAACTAAATATAATTGAATTAATTCATTCTTATGGTATTACCTGTATAACATAATGGCTTGTTCAGACACAGATAATGTATGATCTGTTAACATTTAATTGCTATTTTTATCTTTTCTAATAGATGTGAATTTAACTAAATAAATTAAATTGAATTAAATCATCTTTATTGTATTACCTGTATAACATAATGGCTTGTTCAGACACAGATAATGTATGATCTGTTAACATTTAATTGCTATTTTTATCTTTTCTAATAGATGTGAATTAAACTAAATAAATTGAATTGAATTAAATCATCTTTATTGTATTACCTCTTTAACATAATGGCTTGTTCAGACACAGATAATGTATGATCTGTTAACATTTAATTGCTATTTTTATCTGTTCTAATAGATGTGAATTAAACTAACTAAATTGAATTGAATTAAATCATCTTTATTGTATTACCTGTATAACATAATGGCTTGTTCAGACACAGATAGTGTAAGATGTGTTCAAATTTAATTGCTTTTTTTAAATCTTGTTTGATAGATGTGAATTAAACTAAATGTAATTGCTTTTTTTCAATCTTTTTTGATAGATGTGAATTAAACTAAATTTAATTGAATTAAATCATCTTTATTGTATAACATAGAGGCTTCTTCAGACACAGATAATGTATGATGTGTTCAAATTTACTTGCTTTTTTATCTTTTTTGATAGATGTGAATTAAACTAAATATAATTGAATTAATTCATTCTTATGGTATTACCTGTATAACATAATGGCTTGTTCAGACACAGATAATGTATGATCTGTTAACATTTAATTGCTATTTTTATCTTTTCTAATAGATGTGAATTAAACTAAATAAATTAAATTGAATTAAATCATATTTATTGTATTACCTGTATAACATAATGGCTTGTTCAGACACAGATAATGTATGATCTGTTAACATTTAATTGCTATTTTTATCTTTTCTAATAGATGTGAATTTAACTAAATAAATTGAATTGAATTAAATCATCTTTATTGTATTACCTGTATAACATAATGGCTTGTTCAGACGCAGATAATGTATGATCTGTTAACATTTAATTGCTATTTTTATCTTTTCTAATAGATGTGAATTTAACTAAATAAATTAAATTGAATTAAATCATCTTTATTGTATTACCTGTATAACATAATGGCTTGTTCAGACACAGATAATGTATGATCTGTTAACATTTAATTGCTATTTTTATCTTTTCTAATATATGTGAATTTAACTAAATAAATTAAATTGAATTAAATCATCTTTATTGTATTACCTGTATAACATAATGGCTTGTTCAGACACAGATAATGTATGATCTGTTAACATTTAATTGCTATTTTTATCTTTTCTAATAGATGTGAATTAAACTAAATAAATTGAATTGAATTAAATCATCTTTATTGTATTACCTCTTTAACATAATGGCTTGTTCAGACACAGATAATGTATGATCTGTTAACATTTAATTACTATTTTTATCTTTTCTAATAGATGTGAATTAAACTAACTAAATTGAATTGAATTAAATCATCTTTATTGTATTACCTGTATAACATAATGGCTTGTTCAGACACAGATAGTGTAAGATGTGTTCAAATTTAATTGCTTTTTTTAAATCTTGTTTGATAGATGTGAATTAAACTAAATGTAATTAATTGAATCATCTTAATTGTATTACCTGTATAAGATAGAGGCTTGCTCAGACACAGATAATGTATGATGTGTTCAAATTTAATTGCTTTTTTAAATCTTTTTTGATAGATGTGAATTAAACTAAATTTAATTGAATTAAATCATCTTTATTGTATTACCTGTATAACAGAGAGGCTTGTTCAGACACAGATAGTGTAAGATTTGTTCAAATTTAATTGCTTTTTTAAAATCTTTTTTGATAGATGTGAATTAAACTAAATTTAATTGAATTAAATAATTTTTATTGTATTACCTGTATAACATGGAGGCTTGTTCAGACACAGATAATGTATGATGTATTCAAATTTAATTGCTTTTTTTTAATCTTTTTTGATAGATGTGAATTAAACTAAATGTAATTGCATTGAATCATCTTTATTGTATTACCTGTATAACATGGAGGCTTGTTCAGACACAGATAGTGTATGATGTGTTCAAATTTAATTGCTTTTTAAAAATCTTTTTTGATAGATGTGAATTAAACTAATTTAATTGAATTAAATAATCTTTATTGTATTACCTGTATAACATAGAGGCTTGTTCAGACACAGATAATGTATGATGTGTTCAAATTTACTTGCTTTTTTATCTTTTTTGATAGATGTAAAATAAACTAAATATAATTGAATTAAATCATCTTTATTGTATTACCTGTATAACATAGAGGCTTCTTCAGACACAGATAATGTATGATCTGTTAACATTTAATTGCTATTTTTATCTTTTCTAATAGATGTGAATTTAACTAAATAAATTAAATTGAATTAAATCATCTTTATTGTATTACCTGTATAACATAATGGCTTGTTCAGACACAGATAATGTATGATCTGTTAACATTTAATTGCTATTTTTATCTTTTCTAATAGATGTGAATTAAACTAAATAAATTGAATTGAATTAAATCATCTTTATTGTATTACCTCTTTAACACAATGGCTTGTTCAGACACAGATAATGTATGATCTGTTAACATTTAATTGCTTTTTTTAATCTTTTCTGATAGATGTGGATTAAACTAAATTGAATTGAATTAATTCATCTTTATTGTATTACCTGTATAACATAGAGGCTTCTTCAGAAACAGATAATGTATGATGTGTTCAAATTTACTTGCTTTTTTTATCTTTTTTGATAGATGTGAATTAAACTAAATATAATTGAATTAATTTATCCTTATTGTATTACCTGTTTAACATAGAGGCTTCTTCAGACACAGATAATGTATGATGTGTTCAAATTTACTTGCTTTTTTATCTTTTTTGATAGATGTGAATTAAACTAAATATAATTGAATTAAATCATCTTTATTGTATTACCTGTATAACATAGAGGCTTCTTCAAACACAGATAATGTATGATATGTTCAAATTTAATTGCTTTTTTTAATCTTTTTTGATAGATGTGAATTCAACTAAATATAATTAAATTAATTCATTCTTATGGTATTACCTGTATAACATAATGGCTTGTTCAGACACAGATAGTGTATGATGTGTTCAAATTTAATTGCTTTTTAAAAATCTTTTTTTGATAGATGTGAATTAAACTAATTTAATTGAATTAAATAATCTTTATTGTATTACCTGTATAACATAGAGGCTTGTTCAGACACAGATAATGTATGATGTGTTCAAATTTAATTGCTTTTTTTAAATCTTTTTTGATAGATGTGAATTAAACTAAATGTACTTGCTTTTTTTCAATCTTTTTTGATAGATGTGAATTAAACTAAATTTAATTGAATTAAATAATCTTTATTGTATAACATAGAGGCTTCTTCAGACACAGATAATGTATGATGTGTTCAAATTTACTTGCTTTTTTATCTTTTTTGATAGATGTGAATTAAACTAAATATAATTGAATTAAATCATCTTTATTGTATTACCTGTATAACATAGAGGCTTCTTCAGACACAGATAATGTATGATGTGTTCAAATTTACTTTCTTTTTTATCTTTTTTGATAGATGTGAATTAAACTAAATATAATTGAATTAATTCATTCTTATGGTATTACCTGTATAACATAATGGCTTGTTCAGACACAGATAATGTATGATCTGTTAACATTTAATTGCTATTTTTATCTTTTCTAATAGATGTGAATTAAACTTAATAAATTAAATTGAATTAAATCATATTTATTGTATTACCTGTATAACATAATGGCTTGTTCAGACACAGATAATGTATGATCTGTTAACATTTAATTGCTATTTTTATCTTTTCTAATAGATGTGAATTTAACTAAATAAATTAAATTTAATTAAATCATCTTTATTGTATTACCTGTATAACATAATGGCTTGTTCAGACACAGATAATGTATGATCTGTTAACATTTAATTGCTATTTTTATCTTTTCTAATAGATGTGAATTAAACTAAATAAATTGAATTGAATTAAATCATCTTTATTGTATTACCTGTATAACATAATGGCTTGTTCAGACACAGATAATGTATGATCTGTTAACATTTAATTGCTATTTTTATCTTTTCTAATAGATGTGAATTTAACTAAATAAATTAAATTGAATTAAATCATCTTTATTGTATTACCTGTATAACATAATGGCTTGTTCAGACACAGATAATGTATGATCTGTTAACATTTAATTGCTATTTTTATCTTTTCTAATAGATGTGAATTTAACTAAATAAATTGAATTGAATTAAATCATCTTTATTGTATTACCTCTTTAACATAATGGCTTGTTCAGACACAGATAATGTATGATCTGTTAACATTTAATTGCTATTTTTATCTTTTCTAATAGATGTGAATTAATCTAACTAAATTGAATTGAATTAAATCATCTTTATTGTATTACCTGTATAACATAATGGCTTGTTCAGACACAGATAGTGTAAGATGTGTTCAAATTTAATTGCTTTTTTTAAATCTTGTTTGATAGATGTGAATTAAACTAAATGTAATTGAATTGAATCATCTTAATTGTATTACCTGTATAAGATAGAGGCTTGCTCAGACACAGATAATGTATGATGTGTTCAAATTTAATTGCTTTTTTAAATCTTTTTTGATAGATGTGAATTAAACTAAATTTAATTGAATTAAATCATCTTTATTGTATTACCTGTATAACAGAGAGGCTTGTTCAGACACAGATAGTGTAAGATTTGTTCAAATTTAATTGCTTTTTTAAAATCTTTTTTGATAGATGTGAATTAAACTAAATTTAATTGAATTAAATAATTGTTATTGTATTACCTGTATAACATAGAGGCTTCTTCAGACACAGATAATGTATGATGTGTTCAAATTTACTTTCTTTTTTATCTTTTTTGATAGATGTGAATTAAACTAAATATAATTGAATTAATTCATTCTTATGGTATTACCTGTATAACATAATGGCTTGTTCAGACACAGATAATGTATGATCTGTTAACATTTAATTGCTATTTTTATCTTTTCTAATAGATGTGAATTAAACTAAATAAATTAAATTGAATTAAATCATCTTTATTGTATTACCTGTATAATATAATGGCTTGTTCAGACACAGATAATGTATGATCTGTTAACATTTAATTGCTATTTTTATCTTTTCTAATAGATGTGAATTTAACTAAATAAATTAAATTGAATTAAATCATCTTTATTGTATTACCTGTATAACATAATGGCTTGCTCAGACACAGATAATGTATGATGTGTTCAAATTTAATTGCTTTTTTAAATCTTTTTTGATAGATGTGAATTAAACTAAATTTAATTGAATTAAATCATCTTTATTGTATTACCTGTATAACAGAGAGGCTTGTTCAGACACAGATAGTGTAAGATTTGTTCAAATTTAATTGCTTTTTTAAAATCTTTTTTGATAGATGTGAATTAAACTAAATGTAATTGAATTGAATCATCTTAATTGTATTACCTGTATAAGATAGAGGCTTGCTCAGACACAGATAATGTATGATGTGTTCAAATTTAATTGCTTTTTTAAATCTTTTTTGATAGATGTGAATTAAACTAAATTTAATTGAATTAAATCATCTTTATTGTATTACCTGTATAACAGAGAGGCTTGTTCAGACACAGATAGTGTAAGATTTGTTCAAATTTAATTGCTTTTTTAAAATCTTTTTTGATAGATGTGAATTAAACTAAATTTAATTGAATTAAATATTTTTTATTGTATTACCTGTATAACATAGAGGCTTCTTCAGACACAGATAATGTATGATGTGTTCAAATTTACTTTCTTTTTTATCTTTTTTGATAGATGAGAATTAAACTAAATATAATTGAATTAATTCATTCTTATGGTATTACCTGTATAACATAATGGCTTGTTCAGACACAGATAATGTATGATCTGTTAACATTTAATTGCTATTTTTATCTTTTCTAATAGATGTGAATTAAACTAAATAAATTAAATTGAATTAAATCATCTTTATTGTATTACCTGTATAATATAATGGCTTGTTCAGACACAGATAATGTATGATCTGTTAACATTTAATTGCTATTTTTATCTTTTCTAATAGATGTGAATTTAACTAAATAAATTAAATTGAATTAAATCATCTTTATTGTATTACCTGTATAACATAATGGCTTGTTCAGACACAGATAATGTATGATCTGTTAACATTTAATTGCTATTTTTATCTTTTCTAATAGATGTGAATTAAACTAAATAAATTGAATTGAATTAAATCATCTTTATTGTATTACCTGTATAACATAATGGCTTGTTCAGACACAGATAGTGTAAGATGTGTTCAAATTTAATTGCTTTTTTTAAATCTTGTTTGATAGATGTGAATTAAACTAAATGTAATTGAATTGAATCATCTTAATTGTATTACCTGTATAAGATAGAGGCTTGCTCAGACACAGATAATGTATGATGTGTTCAAATTTAATTGCTTTTTAAAATCTTTTTTGATAGATGTGAATTAAACTAAATTTAATTGAATTAAATCATCTTTATTGTATTACCTGTATAACAGAGAGGCTTGTTCAGACACAGATAGTGTAAGATTTGTTCAAATTTAATTGCTTTTTTAAAATCTTTTTTGATAGATGTGAATTAAACTAAATTTAATTGAATTAAATATTTTTTATTGTATTACCTGTATAACATAGAGGCTTCTTCAGACACAGATAATGTATGATGTGTTCAAATTTACTTTCTTTTTTATCTTTTTTGATAGATGAGAATTAAACTAAATATAATTGAATTAATTCATTCTTATGGTATTACCTGTATAACATAATGGCTTGTTCAGACACAGATAATGTATGATCTGTTAACATTTAATTGCTATTTTTATCTTTTCTAATAGATGTGAATTAAACTAAATAAATTAAATTGAATTAAATGATCTTTATTGTATTACCTGTATAATATAATGGCTTGTTCAGACACAGATAATGTATGATCTGTTAACATTTAATTGCTATTTTTATCTTTTCTAATAGATGTGAATTTAACTAAATAAATTAAATTGAATTAAATCATCTTTATTGTATTACCTGTATAACATAATGGCTTGTTCAGACACAGATAATGTATGATCTGTTAACATTTAATTGCTATTTTTATCTTTTCTAATAGATGTGAATTAAACTAAATAAATTTAATTGAATTAAATCATCTTTATTGTATTACCTGTATAACATAATGGCTTGTTCAGACACAGATAGTGTAAGATGTGTTCAAATTTAATTGCTTTTTTTAAATCTTGTTTGATAGATGTGTATTAAACTAAATGTAATTGAATTGAATCATCTTAATTGTATTACCTGTATAAGATAGAGGCTTGCTCAGACACAGATAATGTATGATGTGTTCAAATTTAATTGCTTTTTTAAATCTTTTTTGATAGATGTGAATTAAACTAAATTTAATTGAATTAAATCATCTTTATTGTATTACCTGTATAACAGAGAGGCTTGTTCAGACACAGATAGTGTAAGATTTGTTCAAATTTAATTGCTTTTTTAAAATCTTTTTTGATAGATGTGAATTAAACTAAATTTAATTGAATTAAATAATTTTTATTGTATTACCTGTATAACATGGAGGCTTGTTCAGACACAGATAATGTATGATGTATTCAAATTTAATTGCTTTTTTTAATCTTTTTTAATAGATGTGAATTAAACTAAATGTAATTGCATTGAATCATCTTTATTGTATTACCTGTATAACATGGAGGCTTGTTCAGACACAGATAGTGTATGATGTGTTCAAATTTAATTGCTTTTTAAAAATCTTTTTTGATAGATGTGAATTAAACTAATTTAATTGAATTAAATAATTTTTATTGTATTACCTGTATAACATAGAGGCTTGTTCAGACACAGATAATGTATGATGTGTTCAAATTTTCTTGCTTTTTTATCTTTTTTGATAGATGTAAATTAAACTAAATATAATTGAATTAAATCATCTTTGTTGTATTACCTGTATAACATAGAGGCTTCTTCAGACACAGATAATGTATGATATGTTCAAATTTAATTGCTTTTTTTAATCTTTGTTGATAGATGTGAATTAAACTAAATAAAATTGAATTAAATAATCTTCATTGTATTACCTGTATAACATAGAGGCCTGTTTTAGACACAGATAATGTATGATGTGTTCAAATTTAATTGCTTTTTTTAATCTTTTCTGATAGATGTGGATTAAACTAAATTGAATTGAATTATTTCATCTTTATTGTATTACCTGTATAACATAGAGGCTTCTTCAGAAACAGATAATGTATGATGTGTTCAAATTTACTTGCTTTTTTATCTTTTTTGATAGATGTGAATTAAACTAAATATAATTGAATTAATTCATCCTTATTGTATTACCTGTATAACATAGAGGCTTCTTCAGACACAGATAATGTATGATGTGTTCAAATTTACTTGCTTTTTTATCTTTTTTGATAGATGTGAATTAAACTAAATATAATTGAATTAAATCATCTTTATTGTATTACCTGTATAACATAGAGGCTTCTTCAAACACAGATAATGTATGATATGTTCAAATTTAATTGCTTTTTTTAATCTTTTTTGATAGATGTGAATTAAACTAAATATAATTGAATTAAATAATCTTTATTGTATTACCTGTATAACATAATGGCTTGGTCAGACACAGATAATGTAGGATCTGTAAACATTAAATTGCTATTTTTATCTTTTCTAATAGATGTGAATTAAACTAAATAAATTAAATTGAATTTAATCATCTTTATTGTATTACCTGTATAACATAATGGCTTGTTCAGACACAGATAATGTATGATCTGTTAACATTTAATTGCTATTTTTATCTTTTCTAATAGATGTGAATTAAACTAAATAAATTAAATTGAATTAAATCATCTTTATTGTATTACCTGTATAACATAATGGCTTGTTCAGATACAGATAATGTAGGATCTGTTAACATTTAATTGCTATTTTTATCTTTTCTAATAGATGTGAATTAAACTAAATAAATTAAATTGAATTAAATCATCTTTATTGTATTACCTGTATAACATAATGGCTTGTTCAGACACAGATAATGTATGATCTGTTAACATTTAATTGCTATTTTTATCTTTTCTAATAGATGTAAATTAAACTAAATAAATTGAATTGAATTAAATCATCTTTATTGTATTACCTGTATAACATAATGGCTTGTTCAGACACAGATAATGTATGATCTGTTAACATTTAATTGCTATTTTTATCTTTTCTAATAGATGTGAATTAAACTAAATAAATTAAATTGAATTAAATCATCTTTATTGTATTACCTGTATAACATAATGGCTTGTTCAGACACAGATAATGTATGATCTGTTAACATTTAATTGCTATTTTTATCTTTTCTAATAGATATGAATTAAACTAAATAAATTAAATTGAATTAAATCATCTTTATTGTATTACCTGTATAACATAATGGCTTGTTCAGACACAGATAATGTATGATCTGTTAACATTTAATTGCTATTTTTATCTTTTCTAATAGATGTGAATTAAACTAACTAAATTTAATTGAATTAAATCATCTTTATTGTATTACCTGTATAACATAATGGCTTGTTCAGACACAGATAATGTATGATCTGTTAACATTTAATTGCTATTTTTATCTTTTCTAATAGATGTGAATTAAACTAACTAAATTTAATTGAATTAAATCATCTTTATTGTATTACCTGTATAACATAAAGACTTGTTCAGATATGGAGCAGTGAAGCAGGGGGAATCAGCGGAAGGAAGGGGGGGGGAGGGGTAGTGGGCACTTTTCTTTCTTTTTTGGGCCGGCAAGGGGGGGGGGGCGTCTTCTCTTCTTTTTTTTGAAATGGTGAAATTAACGTTACCATCTTTTTTAAACCTTTTTTATGGCGGATCAAAGAGCTGGAGACCCAACTGGCACCGAATTATTCCAAATAGCTTCCTGTTTTCTAAGGTTGCAAAATATAATCTACATGAGTGCTGTTATCTTTGCTGTCCGAGGTTCCAAGCCGCAAAAATCATTGGAAAGCTTTAGTAATGATTTTGTTCACAAAGAAATATCGTTTTAATTTTTACTTTTTATTTGAACTAACAAGGAGAAAGTCGAACAAATGATAATATATGAACACAAAAGCCTAATGTCACTAAATTTGCTTCATTGTATAATAGCAGTTTTAATTGATGAAAAATAGTACAATTTTTCAGTCCTAAAACCTGCAATTTGACACTTTTCCGATTACTTCCGGTTCACAACAATAAAAAAGCGAATTTGTTCATGTACAGTTCTTTATGATGCTATATGTCAGATTAGTGCCCACACATGTTTAGTCGAGTAATTTTGATTAAGATTACAGGAAATTTTGCTCTATTTCCTTTCGTTTGCCTCCTGTAAAGGTACGCACTGTGTACTGCTCGCCGTATTATCAGACGAGTGGTAGCGAAAAGTAATTGTCATTACAAAAGCATATTTCTCTTTGAAAGTGGCCCGTTAGTTTGCAGATAGGCAGGAATTGTTTGTCTACGTATCTGCAAGAAAGATCTATTTGCCTGACATATTTTATCCTGGCGGCATCGAAGATTTTACAAAGGGAATGAGCTAGACATGACACCATCTCTTAAAACTTCTTGGTAAAATCATTCTCATGGATCGCTGCGCAATCTGGTCGTAGATGGCGCACAACATTTTTTTTTTTTTCTTGGGGGGGGGGGGGGGGCACTCGGTGGTCAAACCACATGCTTATTTCCATTTCTTTCATATACGTTTTGATATAGTGTCATGAATTTGGTTCAAATGAATAAATTGGAAGCACTTGCGATTTTACAACATTCAATGATCGTTGTCGCTGCTGAAATCGAGTCTGAAGTGATGAAATTGTAAATAATAAACTCGTTATGTTGTATAGCTCCCTCTCAAGACTGATATTACTTTAGCTTTAAAACAATGGTTCTTGACTACAATCGACCGATTAACTACTTCTGTGTCGAAATTACATATCAGAACTGCATATTCTGAGATTTTCATGGTCGCAGCACCCATAAATTGACCGTCGGCGCTATTTAAAATGTTTGAAATTTTACCGGGAACACCGGTAAATGTTAATAATTTAATTTCTCGAAAGCTGAAGTTATTTTAGGGGCTAAATTTTCTAGTACTAATAATACATTCACAGGGGCAGCTAAATATATCAAATTTTAAAGAATAACTATCCAACCAATTTTCAAATATCCCAAAACTTTGCATTTCCTTTAAGGTAAAAACACATTTTTTTAGAGATTGTCTCATATAATTTCTACTCCTGTTAAAATATCTGACCCGCCTATTGTTCCTACTCCCATCCATTCCTTTAATTTGACCCTCTTTAATTCTACGAATTCGTTTTCCTTCTTTATCTCTCAATGTCTATCCAGCCAATTTTCAAATTTCCCAAAACTTTGCATTTCCTTTAAAGTAAAAACACATATTTAGAGATTGTCTCATGCAAATAATTTCTACTCCTGTTCAAATATCTGACCCGCCTATTGTTCCTACTTCCATCCATTCCAATAATGTGAACCTCTTTAATTCTACGAATCCGTTTTCTTGTCTCCGATATTTCTTTTTCTCTCGATGTCTGTGCCTTACCCTCATGCCTGTAACCCTCCCTCCTCCCTCCCCACATTTCCCCCTCTCTCCCGTCTTCTCTCCCTTTCCACCTCTGCACCTTTCTCACTCCCTCATGCTCTCTCCATTCACCCCTTCTCTCTCTCTCTCTCTCTCTGGCTCTCTCTCTCCCATGACCCTCTCCTAGAGCTCCCCTCCCCCATCTCTCTCTCTCTCTGTCTCTCTCTCTCTCTCTATATATATATTTTCTCTATCATACTCTCTCTCTCTGTCTCTATCTCTCTCTCTCTCATGACCCTCTCCTAGAGCGCCTCCCTTCCCCATCTCTTTCTCTCTCTCTCTCTCTCTCTCTCTCTCTATATATATATATATATGTTATATACATACCCTCCCTCCCACTCTCTCTCTCTCTGTCTTCTTCTTCCTTGTTCTTTTAACCTTGTTTTTCTCTCTCATACTCTCTCTCTCTCTCACACTCTCTCTCTTTCTCTCAAACTTTCTCTTGTAGCGCCCCGATAGTGATGCATGCAGATACTTCTAACAACAATACTCAGAACACACATTTCATTATTGCATAATTCTACATTAAATCCATTTATTTCAAGCTATCCAAATATTCTTTGATCCAGATAGAACCACTGATGACATGATGTGACGTCACTCTTAACACTGCGCAGTAATTGGTCAAATCAGCTCCTACTCTTCTCTTAGGTCGTGTTTTTGCATCCCTAAACAGTCCATGGTCGGGTTCGTTGGCAATGAGATTTAGCGGGTTTAAGGTAAAGACCAGTGGCGCCCCCTCTCAAAAAAATGAAATGGAAGCTCTTATTACCAATCATGTGAAAGAATATGTTTTGACTAATACATGTTGATAACAAAATTGCCGGGAGCCGCCTTCTAACTGATATATTTGGTAAATTAGTTGATCTATTGGGACCAAATAGATAATACGCACGTTTCGCGCACGTGTGCGTAGTCCCATATACATCTTTCCGTGTACAGTGCTTGTAACTCTACGAAGACTGGGCAAAATTTCTTATCATTTTGATGATTCCAGAACCTTGCAGTTCACAGCGTTTCTTTCACAATGCAATCGCATGACATGAACTGGTCTTTATCTTTAATCTAGATTCCATTACCGGTTCCTTGGCCTATAGAAAGACAGACAACAATATGACATGTAAGATGCGATGAACAAGATTTGACCAATACCACCCCCTTAACAACAATAACCACGAAGAGAGCAAGCAAGAGAGAACAGGAGGAAAGAACGGAGGAACAAAGGAAGGACTGAAGAGAGAACGAACAAAATAAAACAAACAAAGAAAGGGAGAAAGATAAAAAGAAAGAAACAATAAACAAAGAGAGGGAGAACGAAAGAAAACAAAACAAAGAGAGGCTCGGACCAATTACTGCGCAGTATTGAGTGTGACGTCACACATATCTTTTATTGGTTCCATCAGGATCAAATAATGTTTGAATAGCTTGAAATAAATGGATGTATGTAGAATTATGCAATAATAAATTTGTGTTCTGAGTATTCTTGTAAGATGTATCTGCATGTATCACTATTGGGAAGCTACAAGAGAGAGAAAGAAACGATGTTAAAAGAACAAGGGAGAAAGGGAGAGAGAGAGAAAGAGAAAATAAAAAAGGGAGGGGATATCCTAAAAGCCTACACAGATAAGTGATTAAGGTGTACAATTTGAAGGCAATTTGAAGGCGTTCCTCTCTTTTGAAAAATTTGTACATGAGTCCGCATTGCAGCAAAGCTTTTCTGAGACGGTTCAAGCTAAGACTGATACTTGGACAGAGTTCCATATATCCTGCTTCTTCTGGAAATTGAGACCGATTTAATTTTGTGTATTAACTTAAAGGGATAGTTGAGTTCTGTTGCAGAGGGCGCTACACACAATTATTTGTTTGGGATAATGAAAAACTGAGTGTCAAATTTGAAAAAAATCTACAATTCAAATGACAAAATCATCTTGGTTTGATCGAAATCGGTTCAGAGACGGCTGAAATATCAATAAATATAACGACTTATAATATTTGTGTACTACCACAAATATTAGATAATTTGAAAAAAAACGTTTAAAAACGAAATAGCGCCTTTTACGTCGTATTTCAATCAATGCCGATGGTGGCTTTTTATTGGCACTTTCGTGTTGGGTATATTACGCACAACCAGCGGCCCATGTATTATTATTTTTAATTAAATAATTAATTAAAGGTCACCGTATCTTTTTGAAAGTGGAGCTGAATTAGTATGATCATATTGGCTAAATTTCACACATTGTGGGGTCTAAACTTGCCTTCATAGCAATATTAGGTTCTAAAAGGGCACTAGACTATGTCATAGATAAGAGTAAGAGCAATAACCATGCACTTTGAAGGCATTTGCAATCTGAAAACAGAACTCAACTATCCCTTTAAGAATATGTGGTGATCACTAAAAGTAGATTTGGTGTTCCCGCACAAGGTGTCTCGCCTTTGATATCAGCTAGATGTTTTGGATTGATGAAGGATAAAATTATGATAGGTGATGCAAACTGATGCAAAATTCCTCGAATGACTCAAGAGAACAATATATCCTCAATCTAAAGTAGAAGTCCAAATGTTTTGTAACCTTTCCAGTATCTTCAAGATGTAGAGATGTGCTTTTCCAAATTGTTATATCATGAGAGGCTAGAAGTTAGCTTTGAAGACAGTGAAGGAGGATTACAAGACTTTTCCCTATCTGTTTTGCAATTCCCAGAACAGTGTTCAGGTGTATTAGATAGATAGATAGAAATGGTTTATTAAAAGATCATCGCAGCCAACGGCTGTATTGCGATCCATTTCACAAATATACAATACAATTGCAATTAAAATTAAAATAAAACAAAATATGACATATAACAAATCAAACATACAGACATTTCATTACAATTCTTTGATCAAACTTTAACAAACTTGTTAAAATAAAGAGAAATGGACAGGTTTAAGAGAGGGAGAGTTAGAGTGATGAGAAAGAGAGAGAGAAGGGGGCGAACGATAGAGAGATACAGAGAGAGACAGAGAGCGAGAAAGACAAAGAGAGATGAAGGGGGAAAGACAGACAAAGGTGGTCCTATATTACAGATGAGGGGAGATGGCAATAAGCATTCAGAAATGCATAAAATCGAGATAAAAAAAATAAAAAGTCATTCAAATAGTGCATTAATCTATCGTGAAATTATGAAAATACATTTCATGTCAGTATTACATTTCATTATTAATAAGAAGATTTATAAGGTATGGAAGAGAGCTGCACTGGAAGCGTTTTGTTTTACAATGTTAGTTTTTAAACGTTGATTGAGATCTTAGGGAATAAGTACTTTGTTGTCTAAGAGGTAAACATTCTTTAAACTGTGGGTGTTTGGCAAGAGCATTGACAAAGTCTATGCATAACTGCTCATGTCTTGCTTCTAATGAACGTAGATTGCACGTTTTCAATGCTGCCCCGTAACTTTCATACTGACGTCTTAAAATGGTTTTCCAACTCGTTTCTGAATATCGATTTCGACGGCATTCGAAGTGCATTCCACTTGGACCTTCTTAATATCATTCGACCCGCATTCGAGCAGAAATCTAAAGATTCCGACGGCATTCGAAGTGCATTCCAATCATTTGAGCTGCATTCGAGCAGAAATCTAAAGAAGTGCATTCCAATCATTAAATCCACATTAGAGCAGCAATCTAAAGATTCCGACGGCATTCGAAGTGCATTTCAGTCATTCGATCCACATTCGAGCAGCAATCTAAAGATTCCGACGGCATTCGAAGTGCATTCCAGTCATTTTTCGAATGCGGCTCGAATGATATCAAAAGAGTCTAACTGGAATGCACTTCGAATGCCATCGGAATCTTTAGATTGCTGCTTGAATGCGGCTCGAATGATTGGAATGCACTTCGAATGCCGTCGGAATCCTTAGATTGTTGCTCAAATGCGGGTCGAATGATATTCTGACCATTCGAGCAGAAATCTAAAGATTCCGACGGCATTCGAAGTGCATTCTAGTAGGATTTGTTAATAACATTCGAGCTGCATTCGGGCAGCAATTTAAAAGATTCCGACGGCATTCGAAGTGCATTCCATTCATTTGAGCTGCATTCGAGCAGCAATCTTAAGATTCCGACGGCATTCGAAGTGTATTCCAATCTTTCGAGCCACATTTGAGCAGCAATCTAAAGATTCCGACGGCATTCGAAGTGCATTCCATTCATTTGAGCTGCATTCAAGCAGCAATCTAAAGATTCCGATGGCATTCGAAGTGCATTCCATCATTTGAGCTGCATTCGAGCAGCAATCTAAAGATTCCGATGGCATTCGAAGTGCATTCCAATCATTCGAGCTGCATTCGAGCAGCAATCTAAAGATTCCGACGGAATTGAAGTGCATTCATTCATTAGAGCTGCATTCGAGCAGCAATCTCAAGATTCCGATGGCATTCGAAGTGTATTCCAATCTTTCGAGCTACATTTGAGCAGCAATCTAAAGATTCCGACGGCATTCGAAGTTCATTCCATTCAATTGAGCTACATTCGAGCATCAATCTAAAGATTCCGATGGCATTCGAAGTGCATTCCAATCATTTGAGCTGCATTCGAGCAGCAATCTAAAGATTCCGATGGCATTCGAAGTGCATTCCATTCATTTGAGCTGCATTCGAGCAGCAATCTAAAGATTCCGATGGCATTCGAAGTGTATTCCAATCATTCGAGCTGCATTCGAGCAGCAATCTAAAGATTCCAACGGCATTCGAAGTGCATTTCAATCATTCGAGCCGCATTTTATTGGGGGGAAAGGGGGTGTCTGTGTGTTGTGAACATTTATGGTTGTTTTGGTGCATGTTTGGTTTGTATAGTTTTCCAAATTTATTTTTTACACTGAGGATTTTGACAAAGAGTTCACTTACAGTACACACACTTATATTCCAATTTCACCCATAGGCTATACATACGAACACTCTTTTTTCCTTCTCTCTCTCTCTCTTTCTCTGTTTTTCTCTCTATCGCTCCCCCCTCTCTCTCTCTCTCTCTCTAAACACACACCCACCCACCCATCCTCATGTATTGCAAACACATAAGTAACAAATGCACACACTAGCTGTCAAGAATACACAATAGACACACACAATGAGTATTAATTATCTTATAAGGATGGTCCTTGAAGACAGGAGATGGTTGGGTGTGGGTCAAAGCAACTGTGTTGCTCTGGGCATGATATCCTGACATATCAGTGGTTCTGGTTCCTCTGTGACAGAGGAACCTGGCCAAAGAAAACAAAGGACATAAAGCAATGCATACAGGCTCTATATTGCATGCATGTGTCACTGCTTTTGAGACTAATTCAGAATACATAATAATATAACCTGAATTTTATTTGCCACTTGCATGTACTGACACTATATAGGCCTACTGATAATGTATAAGCATTCAAAAAAGAAAAATCCCAATTTTTATTTTAATTTCAATCCTGAACTCTCACTATTTATTTTCAGATTCGAAATTAGACATCAACACTCTATGTGTAAAAATTTAGCATGACCTTTCACATAAAAAAGTAGTATGAACTTTTACCTAAATTATTTTCAAGATTTTGTTCTATTAATAATCTTTCTTTGTCAATATATTCTAATTACAAGTATGTATTACTCTTACTGAAATCTATGAAAAATGTCAGCATCATCTTAAATGAACAACAATTATCTTGAATGAACTAAAATCTAAATTAGCCAATATAAACATCAGTCATTAAAATGACTATATGCGTGAGATAATATCTTACTTGAAAATTCACTCATGCCTTCATTTATTTTCTTCAAAAGTCATAATGTGCCTTCATTCTATCCTACAAGACTATGTTGTGTCTCAAATAAGTTCTTAACAATTTTCATAGCATTTGTTGAGCATTATGCCTATAACTTGATTAACTCACTTCAAATCTAACTTGTTACAATTTACTTGACAAAAAAATGTTTATATGCCAGCAGTGGCGTAATGAACAAAAACGTTTGGGGGGGGGGGGGGCTGACAAACAAAAATCGGCAGCACCCCACTTTAACATGCAGGCCCCGCTGAACGTTTCGCAAAGTGAGGTCTAAGGGCAAAGCCCCGGCGGGGGTCAAGGGGCGAAGCCCCTGAAGTTAAAGGGGTATGGGCATCAGTGGCGGATCCAGGAATTTCTTACCGGGGGGCACAAAATGGCATGGGGTTAATTATGTAAAACGATGAAGCGACAGAAAGATGCTTTAGCGGCGAGAGAGCGGAGCGACCAAGTGGGGGTGGGTCTGAGTGGGCCAGAGTAAGAAGCATTTGCAATTTTAGAACCAAATTAGACTTCCTGGAGTAATATGACGTAAAATTGCTTTCTCCTACACCTTCCAAGAGTAGGGTACTTTTTCCAATTTGAGAACCACATTTGGCGCATTAATGTCCACCGGCACTTCCTGGAGAAAACGAGGCCTTCTGATTGGTTAGAAGTTAGATAAAATTGATCTGTCACGTCTTGAGACGTTGTATGTGCTTTGATGCCGCACAATGCACAAAGACGGTGGTCCGGTACTTCATCAGTAGTACTTGCAAAAAAATTATCGAGTGTATAAACTGTGTCGTTATCGGGGGCGTCGCTAGATCTTTGTCAGTGGGGGAGTGGGGACGGTGTAGAGGCCACCGATTACCGACAAAACAAGCAAACAATTACCGACAAATATATTAATGCCAATGTCCAAATGTCTACAAATTTAACACTATCAACCCGGGGCCAGGAACTAAGTAATTTTTCAGTCACCCCCCCCCCCCCCCCCTCCCGCGCAAAGCGCGGAAACTTTGACACTTCATTAAAATATAAGAGAAAGAAGACGATCCTTTGTACCGTTCTCGACTCTTAATTCTTGTTTGGTTCCAGTCCCCACCCCCCCCCCCCCCCCTCCCGCGCGAAGCGCGGCAGTTTTGACGTTTCAATAAATGATTACTCTTAATCCTTGTCTGAATTCATTTTCGTCCATCTCGTGCGAAGCGCGGAAGCTTTGACGTTTCAATAAAATTATTAACCTTAATTCTTGCCTAAATTCATTTTCGCCCATCCCGCGCGAAGCTCGGAAGCTTTTACGTTTCATTAAATTATTAAAGAAAGAAGACGATTCGTTGTATCGTGTTCTTGTCTGAATTCAGCCCCCCCCCCCTCCCGCGCAAAGCGCGGAAGCTTTGACACTTCATTAAATTATTAAAGAAGGAAGACGACTCTTAATCCTAGTCTGAATTCAGTTCCCCCCCCCCCCCCCCGAAGCGCGGAAGCTTTGCCGTTTCATTAAATTATTAGAGAAAGAAGACGATTCGTTGTACCGTTCACTACTCTTAATCTTGTCTGAATTCTATTTCCCCACTGGGCTCCTTAACGGTACATGTGCAGTGTTACATGATGTAAGTATGGACGCCCGGCAGTGCTTGTCACAGTTGCTTCTGGATTTTTTTGTTTTACTAGTGTTACTGTTAGTGCCCACGAACCCTTATGCCTTAGTGACTATAAAAAACATATGCTCTTCCTGGCCATTTGGGAATGTGTCAGTTTGCAACAGAATTAGAGAAACGCGCATTTTGTTGAAAATCACGAACATTTATACATCACTTGTATATGGAATTGAAAATAAGTCATTGTTCAATTTTATTTGGGGGGGGGGGGCTGTGTAGTGTAGATCTTATATGAATGGTCAATATCATCAGTCAATGTTTCTGAAACCAATAGAAGGTCATGAAATTATAGATATAGTGAAGGCATTGAAAATAGGTAAAAGTCCTGGTCATGATAATATAACTGTTTCTGTCATTAAAGAATCAATCTATTTCATTCTTGCTCCATTGGTACATATTTTTAACCTTTCCCTCTCCACTGGTAAATTCCCTCACAGTATGAAGCTGGCGAGGGTCACTCCGATCTATAAGAAAGGCTCCCTCGAGCAGTTTTGTAATTATAGACCGGTGTCACTCTTGCCCGTTTTCTCCAAAATCTTGGAAAAATTATTTTACTCTCGATTATTGTCTTACATTGAGAAACGAGAGATTTTATCGAATTTTCAATATGGCTTTAGATCTGGTCATTCAACTATATTGGCCTTGACATATTTTTTGGACCAAATACTTACTTCCCTTGATGATAGCAAACATTCACTCTGTTTGTCATTGGATATCTCAAAAGCTTTTGATTCCATTAATCATCAAGCCTTATTATCCAAATTGGAGTACTATGGTGTGAGAGGTTTGCCATTACAGTGGATAAAGGATTATTTGAAGGAAAGAAAACAATATGTTGTTTATGATAATGCAACTTCATTTGAAAAAGAAGTTATATGCGGAGTGCCCCAAGGGTCAATAATTGGGCCACTGTTGTTTATTCTATATATAAATGATTTGCCGAATGTTTCCTCAACTTTGTCATACATTATTTTTGCAGACGACACCAATGTCTCTTTAAGCGAGAAGAAACTAGACACTCTTGTCCAAAATATGAATAAAGAAATACAAAAGGTTAATATTTGGTACAAAGTGAATGGGTTAAGGATAAACATTGAGAAAACAAATTTTATGCATTTTGCACCATTGAATAAACAATATGATAAGAACTCACTTACTCTTAAGTTTGCTGATTCACTAGAGCCCTTAAAGCAAGTACATAGTGCCCGCTTCCTGGGAGTTAATATTGATGACAAGTTATCATGGTCTTTACATATTAATGATATTGCATTGAAGATCTCGAGAATTACTGGAGTTATGACAAAACTGAAATTTGTATTACCGTCAAAGGTACTGCTTTTGCTATACAATTCATTAATTCTTCCTCATTTACAATATGGTAATATGCTATGGATAAATGCATCAAATACATTGTTAAATCGTTTACATTTGTTGCAAAAACGTGTAATACGCATAGTTGCCAAGTCTCATTATTTGGCCCATACCAACAATATCTTTAAACAATTAAGGGTTTTGACTGTATATGAATTAGGTAGGTTACAACTGGGAGAATTTATGTACAGGTCTGAAAAGGGACTATTACCAAACTCACTTCAAAACTGGTTTAGATGCAACAGTGATGCACATTGTTATAACACTCGAAACTCCAAGAATTTGCATAGCATTTATTACAGAACTGCTACTGGCCAAAGAAGTGTTAAGTATCAGGGTTACCTTATATGGTCTACTTTAGATAACAGTCTAAAACAATCTGCATCATTACGACAATTTAAGTATAAATATAAACAATATCTCTGCAATTCTAAATAGTCATATCAATTTAAAAACAATTATTATTATGTTTCAAATCGCAATTATGTTATCATCGGGTCAATTTAATCTAATTATAAAACCAGACATTTGAAGGGAGAGTCCACCCTGAGGATGGGTTTACTCCGCCTTTACTTGGCCACACACATTCTCAGGGTGGACTTCCCCTTCATTGCTACCGGGGCTAGACTCGATAAGCTTCGCTTTTTCTAGCCCCATCTACATTACTCACCTTTTTATGTTTTAATGTTTATATTTGCTAACTGATGTAGTTTTTCACTGTTCTTTTATGCTTATGTATCTGTTTTCACTTGCTCTATATGTCAAATGTGTACAATGTAATATGTTACCTTGTATATATTTTTATTGGTTTTTAATGTGGAAAATAAATGAAATGAAATGAAATGAAATGAAATTTACCCAAACACACCATTTACCAAACCTAAATTAACAAAAAATCGCGAAAGAATAGCCAAGGCGATACGTACAAACTACTAAGGCATTGAGTTCCGTAAAAGCGATCGTTATATCCTAATTCGTCCAAAAAATAACACTTTGATAAGTGATTGGTTTGACCATTATTTATATCAAGGGGTCGCCGACATAGTACCTGCTCCGTATGTTTATGGATATACATGACATATATCAACGTCTTTTGGCCATACGTCAGAGTTCTGGTTGGCGGTGTAACATTTCTAGCGGTATCCCAGTTTACTATGAGATATTAAAGACCTTATCCGAAGAAAACTCAACTTTATATGATTCAATGGGAATCTGAATGGACGTTGAAACAAAATATAAATACTTTTTAGTATCGCACAAAAGCAAAGTAAAGCCTAATTTTCCGCAGCCCTCGAAATTACGGGCCAACAGGGGTCAAATTTGCCGCAGTTACGGTGACGACATAACACAAGGACCCGATCAGCTCGTATGTATAATATATATATATATATATAGCTGGAGCATGAGCCGTGCTTGATTAATGAGAAGTCACTGTGAATATACCGTCGGCCTTATGCCAAAAGGGCCTTAACCCGATTTTGGGGGTTATTGAGTTATTAATATCACCTTGTAGATTTCATCATTCTCTTTAAAATGATGTGCTTCACTTGTTGAAATTCGATTTATTTATGAAGATAATTATGAATTTCAAAAGGGCCTTAACGCGTATCTCATCTTTTTCCTTACGCCAAAAGGGCCTTAACCTCCACGGATGATCCATTTGCGTTAGGAGGGCCTTTCTGGCAAACCAAAGGTGTTGCGAAACAAGAAAATTTCCTTATGCCAAAAGGGCGCTAACTATGCGCGCGTACGCGCGCATAGTTACGCGCATAGTTACGCGTAAGATAACGGCAGGTTAAGGCACTTTTGGCATAGCGCCGCTTAGGTTACGCCCCTTTTGGCATAATGCCGAGTAGGTTACGGCCCTTCTGGCATAACATACGCTAACATACGCTACATTCAAGCCTTATGCCAAAAAGGCCCTAACATGTTTTTTGCACATAGCATGTACAATTCTGAATATTTTATAACAAATTTAACACATTTCATGTAAAACTTAATAACTTAACACATTTATCGAAATTGGCTTCAAAAGCAAAAAAACGACCACAAACTTTTGATTATTAGAGAGGCCAAAACCTTTAAACGCGATTATCTCGGAATGGCCAAAAGCAGTTAAGGCCCTTTTGGCATAAGGCCGACGAATTACGTCCTTCACATATAATGATTGTCATCAAGTCGATAACTTGTTTTTAGATCGACAGCTTTCGATTATCAAAGAGCTATTACTCCTTTGACAGACATTAAAACACAGTGTAATTGATGCTATTGTCATCAATGGCTGATTAGTTTCCCGTTGATATATAATCCATCCATTTCGTTTTGCACTATCACGACATGGTCTTTTAAATTCATTAATCATACAAATGACATTAGAGGCCAACTGAATGATCATAGCAAAATTTGGAGCAATACCCATGTATCTTTAATGAGGGCTCGTATTCTATAACCTTCCTTTTACACGGCTTATGGTTTTCTCTCATTATGTTCAAGGCCGCTCTACGGGTTATTAACCCGTAGGAAGAAATTATTGTAATACTTTAACTTCTATGGGTGAGGGTAAACACCAGTAACACTTCAAAAATGTATAACTTTCCAATTCCCCCCTATCCATTTCTCTCTCTCTCGCTCTCTCTTCTTTCTCTCTTAATACTCTCTCTCTCTCTCTGTCTCCCTTTCTAATATTCCCCCTCTATCTCTCTTTTGTCTCTCTCTCTCACTCTCTCTCTATCTTTTCCTCCCTCTTTCCCTTTATCTCTTTCTTTCTCTCCCTCTCCCTCACTCCCACACAAATTCCTCTCTTTTAATCTCAATCCCCCTCCCTTCCCCTTTTTTACTCTCTCCCTGTCTCTTTCTCTCTTTCTCTCTGTTCCTTTCTTCCGCCCTCTCTTTTATTCTCAATCCACCCTGTTTTACTGTAATTTATCGCCTCCATCTCATAGGTATATTAAGATATGGTCACAGCTCAGAGCGGCGACCGACCGATTTGTAGCCTGCTCGGTCGAGCAGGCTGTAGAGCCCCAGCGATGCCTGAGCGATGACCTGTCGATTTCCCGTCGGTCGACGGTCGACTTTAGGTAAGAAATGGGCAAAATCGGGGAGCTTATCCGCGCGGTGTCCCGGCAGTGACCGACTGATGACCCACTGATTCCCGGGCGATCTACCACCGGCCACCGGCTGATTTTAAAGAAATTGCCCGGCGGCCGACCGATGATCGGCGGGGCACCAAAATACGGACACCTGGTTTGTAAAAACGCGTCGAAACGCGTCAAACCTCCTTTGTGAATTCGGGCCCTGGTGTTTGTTAGGCGTTCGTAAGGTTATCGTAATAATTTAAGGCTTCTAGACGTGTCTCTCGACCCTACGAAATGTACGAATATCTTGCGTGGTTGTTACGATGTTCTGACGACGGTCGAACGGCCGCCACACGAAGAGAGGTTTTGTAACCCGATAAAATATACACAAATATCGTAGGATCTTCTAACGAGTGACTAGTGAATGCCGTGAGTTTTACGTAAGACCATATTGCGAGAACAAAAACTCGTAAGATGGCCGTAAGTCTGACGTAAGAAGACCTCAAGGTATTCTTACGAGAATAAAAAAGAAAGATTAAGCAGCGTTCGTCCGAAATTCGTCAGAAGAACATGAGAAACTATGCTCCATCTACGATTCTCTACAAACTCTGGATTCCGTATGGACAGGGAGATTTGTACGAACTCATCTTTCGTACGAACCTATTTGACCGTAGCTTAACAAACAAACAGACTAACCTTCAACAATATACTTGTTTTTTTTACATTCTTTATGCTATTATATTGAATGAATAAAGTATGTGACGAAAACAAAACATTAGAGACACGTCTACGGCTATATACAGTATTCACTCGTCGTCCAGACTATTGGTTCTAAACAACACAGCCTGCGCATGAGATTCATCAATACGTTCGAGATGATTGGTCGGCTGGTTGGTCGGTAGCTTTTGTTGTGGATGCTGTTGTAGCCCCGCCCAATATTGATTCTGAGTCGCCAGCCTACAAGCACACGATCAGTTGAGGAAGACTGGTTAGCCGATCAGTATCACTTTCAGTTAGCATACCTCGGGCTTGGACTTGTGATCTTTGCACCTCTTAGTGTTCCTTAATTTTTAGACGAACTGGTTGTTATCAAACACCTCTACAAGGTAAGACGCCTAACCTTCATACTTTTAAAATGCTAATCGAATGAATTTATTTCATGGAATCTTATTTATATATTATTTGTGCAAAGATTTCAAGAGGTATTGGTGTCATAACAGATTAACATATATTCGACCTCAAACTATACTCATTATTGTATTGTATTATTTTCTGGGGCTATTCATGTCAAACCCACCTCCTCAGGTTGTAATTACTACCAAAAAAAAAGGAATTAGACATATATCAAACTCTCACTTTCGAAGTCCAGGTAGACCTATATATTGTCATCTGCATATTTTGCCTGTTACTGACAGTTTTGGTTATACTTATGTTTAAATATAATCATGGTCTACTACCATCCTTTTCAAACTTCATGCTTACTTTAAATTCCTCTTTTCATGTATGACACACGACAAAGTCATTCGTTTCATCAACCACTATGGGCTTAAATTCTTTTCGTGTGAACTACATTAAAGTGATTCGGTAACATTGTCTCAGATTCTGAAACAAAACCGTTGGTTTAGTTCAAGCTGCAATGTTAATTATAATCCTTTAGATCAGTCAGGAACCCCATGACTTGTACAAGCCGATCGCCTGTCTTATTATCAAGATATATATTATGAATATAATTCAAAATGAAATTTTCAGTTTCCCGAACGGTTTGTATAACACTACAGTCTATTAGGGGGAATGAGTATGGTAAAAAAAAAACGGTCATTCAAAGATTTTTACTTTTTTAAAGCACTTCAGGATCATTTTGAAGCGCAATTCCTGTAGGGCTTTGACCATATTACAGACACTGATAACGCGTAGGACAATGCATCTCAGATTAAGCATTGTTAATCGGTGACTTTAAAGCATGGGATGAACCGTTACTGAATATTAGGGGTAGTACTACGTTGTCAAGGTTTATGATTCTCTGTTGTAAATCTCTTGTTGACAAGATTGTAGTAGATACTGGCTGATTTCATCATCATCAATAGTGATCTGTCAGTTTATGACAGGTTTAGTGACCCAATCAAAATGTTATATCAAGTGTCTCTCCAAGTTCCTCTGTCTTGAGCCATCCGTTTCAGCGTTTCATACCCTGTTGCTCCACATTCTGTGATTACATCGTCTAGAAAGCCTTTACGAGGTCTTCCCCTTGTCTTCTTTCCATGAATACGACCTTCTATGACTCTGATAGCATATTGTGTCCAAGCCATTTCTTCTGTCTCTCTCTAATAGTTTGAATCAGCACCCACTTTTCTTGAGCTCGATGCAACACCTCTTCATTCGAAACTCGTTCCCTCCAAGACACACCTAGTAATTTGCGCCAGCACCACATTTGGACCGCCTCCAATCGCTGCATCTCCTTTTCAGTGAGTGTCCACGTCTCTGCCCCATACAACAGTACACTCCATACTAGAGACTTTACAAGACGCTTTCTCAAACTAAGGTCAATATTGTGGCTCATCAGGCTAGCTTGTCGTTGAATGAAGGCAGCTCTTGTCAGAGCTGAGCGCAAGTTGACCTCTCTGGCAGACTTGCCATCCTCAGTCAGCACACTGCCTAGATACTTGAAGTGGTTGACTTGAACTAGTCTGTTGCCATTTATCATGGTAGTTATTTCTTTTGTCTTGACTTTACTAATCATCATCACCTTCGTCTTATTCTGGTTGATTCTCATGAGGAGAAGAATGGCGGAGTTACCTTAGTTAAATTTGTTGACATGGCTGATAGATTCTTACCTTCAATACTCCGTGGTTATGGTCATGGTCATTGTCAGGTTTTTACTGCTGAGTCTTGAACCATATGGCGTCATCAGCATTTATATACAACTCTCTTTCTTTCATAATTCTTCTTTGTTTTCTACTACTTCTACTTCTTCTTTTATTCCTTTTTTTTTAAATATTTATTTCACTTCTTTATTCAGGGTAGTCTGTTCAGTGTACAACAAATACAAACCTGGTCTTCCACAGAGCCCTGATTATAAAAACAGCACATGAAAAAATACATGAAATACAATTAGAACTGTACAATATCGGCTTATTAAAAATTTAACACAATGTATGCATGGTTTAGATAAAAAAACTACAAAAATAAGGTAAACAAAAACATGGGAATACATTAACTGGGTATAAGATTACACACAAACAAAAACAGCTAATTAATGATAATTGTAGGCACTGTATAATAATGGAGCCAAGTAACATGACAAAACTAAATCATAATAGATAATGATAAAATCAACTATGAAAATAAGTTAAACAAAACATGGAAATACATTAACTGAATATAATATTACACAAAAGAACAACAATTCATTAGTGTAAGCATTGTATGGTAATGGAGTCAAGTAACATGACAAAAACTGAATAGATAATGATAAAATCAACTATGAAAAATAAATTAAGCATTGTATTCTTCTTTCCTTCTAGCTGCGTGTGTGCAAATGTATGTATGTGTATGTGTGTTGATGATTGAATATTCGTATTATTAAAAGATTTGTTGTATGTACACTGTCGCTCATATAGTTGGAATATTTTTTATTTTTACCCCGAATTATGGAATTACTTTGACATTGATTTATTCCTAACAGATCTAGATAATAGTATACATTCTCAGATTTTATTGAAGAATAATAATGTGCCCGTGTTTGTTTTCCGTGACTGCTAAAGCATGTGTATGCTACTATGCTAATCAACTAGGGGACCTAAGCCCTTAAGTCTTAAATGACAGTAATTAATGACAGTAATAAGGAGTAATGCCCCACACAAGGGCACTAATAGTAACGAGGCCATTGCTTTGCCACTGAACCATTACTGTATGCAGCTGGGGCTATGGTAGGGGCAGTTCCCACAAATACAAAAAACAAAGAAAATGCGATAAATTGTGCCCATGCCTTGAGCCATAATGCATGGTCGTACAAAGCATTTTTCATGTTGGGGACCGGGGTAAACTTCAATGAATTATTGAAAATTGATTGCATTTTCTTGTTTCTTTTTTATTTGTGGGAACTGGCCCCTACCCTAGCCCCCGTTGCGTACAGTCATGGTTCAGTGGCAAAGCAATGGCCTCGCAACTGTGAGGCCCCAGGATAAAAAACGTGTCGATGTGCTATATCAGCGCCCTTTGGTTGGGTATTAATCCTCATTACTGCCATTTATGACTTAAGGACATAGGTCCCCTAGTTGATTAGCATAGTAACACATGCATGCTTTAGCAGTCACGCAAAACGAACACTGGCAAATTACTATTCAATAAAATCTGAGAATGTATACTATTATCTAGATCTAATAAGATGAATCATAGTCAAAATAATTCTATAAACTGAAGTCAACAAAAAAATCCAACAAAATGAGCGACAGTGTATGTATATTTTTTTCAAGGGGCCTTGTTTACAAGCTATTGCTTCTTTAGGGCTCCTAACGTTTATTACTTTGTATAAGATGACGTTTTATGGTTGAATAAATTAAATGGTTGAATAAATTAAATAAAATGAAATGGAAAATTAATGTATTATTGTATTATACGGTGAGTTTATTTTGGCACTAAGATCTTCTGCCATTACTCCGTTATTGAAAACATCTTAATTATCGACCGATTTCTAATATACAAATTTCGAGGAAAATTTATGGAAAAGGCTTGTTCTAATCAGGTTTCCAAATCTGTAAATCGCATTGATTTGCTTGATCCAATTCACTCCTTAATACTGAGTTGCACATAACTATTGACTAGAATGCACCTATTCGTCTGCAGAATGACAAACTTTGTGCCACTGATAACAGTCAAGTTATCTTCCCATTAATGCTTGACCCTTTTTTGCATTTGATCTGGTGAACCATACAACTCTCTCACAAAGGCTGGTCAATCGCTTTTTTTTCTACTCGATAATTTTCACTTTGGATTCCAGTCGGACCTTCGCTACAGGTCGTAGAGTAGGGTCCATTATAAATTAATACGGGATTATTTTTACCAGAAGTCCCGTATTTTTTGGGATTGTCCCGTATGCCGACCACTTAGCAGCGTCCCGTATCGAACCTCCGCGAGGTAGAGTTCGTCCCGTGTTTGCCCAATGCTGATTGGAAATGGGTAATAGTTATATGCCAAACTGTAGACCTACAACACCGCACGAACAAGCGGAACAGAATCTTAATTTGTGTTCACTTGCTTCGCTCATTCGCTATTTAAGAAAAAGGAAACGAATAGGGTATCATTACATCAAGAACATTATTTCTTTATTTTGAAATGGTTTCAACGTCACATTAGTCATGAAATTTTAAACATAAGCTACCGAAGTTGGGTATCCTACTTGTGTATACGCACTGTATTGAGGGTAGGTTGCTTTTGTTAGCCCATGACTGCTTCCTGAAACGCTTTATAACTTCTAAGTCAATTTCACCTTTAATGCTGATATCTACTCTTAAGTTTGAAACGAAATTATTACAGTGACTAAAATCTGATGATGAATAGAATGTGAGTGACTTTTACAAATCTGTTCATTATACTGCAATCATATATGCCAGTCTCTCCTCGCCTTGTAAAACTATGACACCTTGCAAATTACATCGATAACACCATTTTCTGTTCATGTAGGATCTGTGGAATCGCCTTTGGTGGAGGAAGGACGCCCTCAAGCATGGGGTCTATACTAAAGCTAGTTGCAGCCATCGTTGTGATAGTGAATGGAGTTCAAACAGTCAGAGTATCAGGTAAGACCACCAACCCGACCCCCTCCCCCCCCCCCCCCCCCCCCCCATTAACTGCTAGTCACAGTTGGCCAGGCTGGGCGCGCGGATTCGTGGATTACGCCATCTTCGGCTTGCAGCAGTTAGGTGATTGAGATCGAAATAAAATGATTGGAAAAACGGCCAGATTTTTGACGGGGGGAGGAAGAGGGCATAAGCTACGCACTTTACCTTTAAAAGACTGGAATTTATTCAGTTTATACTCCATCTGACTTTCCTAACGCGGGACTAGACGACCAGATAATAGTGAAACTGCATGGTTCACACCACCAATCCTGGGATAAGATGGGAGTGATGTGCTGTAGGTTTACTCGACCCAAGATGCAAAGGTAGCGTTGTAGTGTTTAGAATGTGAGCAAAACGCTGCTCAAAATTAATTAATATTCCATTCAACTCAATTCATTTATTCACTCAATATATAAAAACATGTACATAAATTGCGTATGAACGCATATGATAAATACAAAAAGGTGGACATAGTAAAATCAGGAGTTGAAAACACAAGTAACATCAATTGAATGGGTCAAAGATCTTTTTAAAAATCTTGTGTATTCGACCCCATTGGGATAAATAAAGTGCATTAAATATTGTTGCATATACAACTCATAATTATATTCGACCATTTTGTTCGGTAACATTATCCTACGTGAAATGAGTTTTTAGGAACAATGCTGGCAGCCAATGACCAGTGTTGCCCCTTTTGTCTATTGGAATGTATTGCTTGTTCATCATAAGTATTTCTTTTAAACGTACATTTATCTATCTATTTGTTCATTCATTTATTCATACATTTATTCATTAACATCTACTTCTATACTTATACATTCGTTTAAGTATGTGTTTATCTATCAATGTATTTATCAATTTATTCATTCTTTAACTCACTTTCATTGTAGCATTACATGACGTACATGATGCCTGTCCTCATGTGACTATGTCATGTCCTTCGATCACTCTGGAGAGCGGCAAGACTGTACAATTGATCCCGAAACCCATACAATCCGATTTGGACTGGTTAATATCAAACCTCCCAGCAGACCTCCAGATTCCTGATGATGTCCAGCGTTACTATTGCACCGAACCAGGTAGTAATTATATGCAAAATCCCCGAAATGTGTAATTCTGAAAATGAAAAAGTCTCGTTAATATATGGAAGGTTCATAATTCTGATAATCAATTTATTGTTCTACGTCATTTTTGGAATTACGAATCCTATTTAATTTTCGGAAATATGAACCTTCGGAATTACAAGCCTTCAGAATAAGGTTCATAAGGTTCATAAGGTTCATAAGGTTCATCTTTATTGTCCATTTAACAATGGAAATTCATCGTGTTACATGGTATTGCGGTACACATATATTTAACATAATACACTCATACTATCGGAATTACAAACCTTCGGAAAAATGACATGTGGCCGAAAAATAACGCTGTAGCCAAAACAATGCATTTGTTTCAATTCATATTTATATGGCACTGAAGAAGAACCATGTTATCATGACATCGATCACAACTTGTGGATTACCCTACTACCGTGACCTGGCATTATATTACCGAAAATGTTATTCAGTCAATATAAATACAATTTTATATTCAATAACAGGCGGTGTTATGATAATTATAGTAGTTAATTCAATTAACTCTCAAACCAACCGTAAAGGGTTCGAAACCCAGCCTGGCAGTCAAACTTGCCTCTCCATCCAGATGTAAAATTATGGGTAATCTTTTGCAACGAATAATAGTATTAATGCTAAAGAGGCTCCTGGATAAACAATGAATACTTCCGATATCACCAAACAGTTAAACCTCTTGCCTTCCGGTTTCTTTTTTTTTCGTGCCATACCATTTTGCAAAGCTTCCCCCGTTCAACTTGCCTTTTGCAAACTTTTAACAATTCTCTTTTCACAAAATGTCTGATGCAAAATAGAAGCATTTCAAGTTAAACTTTTAGATGAACGTGTGACAAGTATAAGAAAAGTGTGATTTTAATTATCAAGTAACAGTTGACCTGATAATCTATAGACGTGATAAACCAAGCATTTTGTACTATGAAATTGTTCTCTTGTAGAAAACTGAATAAAACATTGTTTGGAACTTACTTTAAATATTTTATTGGAGGGGCATTCTGACTGTATAGGTGTCATAATCTGACACCTATACGCTAGGTGTGTACAGGCAGAGTAGCACAGTGATTATCCCTGCCTTAAGCCCCACCACATCCTTTCTACAATGACAATGTCAATGTTAAAGAAAAAAATCCAGTACAGGATGAAATACCACATCTAACATTGTATCGAATTTGATTAGATATAAACAAGCTGCCTTTGATGTATCGTACGGAAAACCGGGTAGAAATTAAAAATAAGTAAGGGAAACAATAAATAATACATCATGATTCGGAGGAACATAAAAAGTCGACTGTAATTCAAATAATATCAGCAAGAGGAGTGAGGAAAAAACTCCGCTGTATGCAAAGCCATTGATCGGGCTGGCTGAATTTCATTCCCATTTTTATTGGAGCATATGTTGCGTAATACAAAACCGCTCATATATGACGAATGTACACGTAAAGGGCGGTGAATCCATTTTACTGTGATATATGATGTATACATGTGATTTACTGAAGTGTATTGTGCTACCTACACGTCCCTGCGGCGCTAGTCGTTCTACAAAGGGGGCTTGAGGGCTCAATGCTGATGTGGAATTAATAAATGTTAAAGATACTATGTCCCTTGTGCAGCCAACATCAAATTGTGTACGACCTTGCAGGAATTATGAATATGTCATGTATGTCCTATCTGTGAAATGTATACATTAGCAGTGTCCTAATATTCAAATTATGCAAGGAAACCCGTTTACTAGCTAAACTTCACTGTTAGACACTATATTGAGTGAGTGACTGGGCTTTTTTAATCTTTGGTACTAACATACATAAAATGAGCTGTAAAGGGTACACGAACATTTATCTTCATCAATAACCCACTGCTTGTAATGTCCAAAATTATACTGATTGAATCTTTGCGCAGCATAAAACGTACGACCATTCGGTACAATGGTCTGAAAAATCAGACTATAACTCACTGGCTCTATAGCTCTTAAGTCGATTCGACAACTAATAGTCGTTATTTGTCCACTTTATATATATACATTTTCAAGCCCCCTCCCCCCCTTTTTTTGTTTTGTTTTTGTTTAGGGAAGTTCTTAATTAGTATTGTGTTTTCAAATGCCGTTGAAACTTAACCTTTTCATTTTTTGGCCTGCAAATGGGACATAGTACCATTACCCACCATTTCATATCCTACCGTAATTAGCATGGAAGGATCACGCATGAGTCAGCAGGTAGCATATTTGGCAATCGGTTTAAAGGCACAAGCCATTTTGTTTTAGGAAATGAAATGAGGCACTTGAACAAATGCGATTTTGCTATACACATAACATATTATGCTTGCTCGGTCCCAGTGTGATTTCTCGTTTATTATTATGTGGAAGAGGTGTTTTTTCAATGATAAATAATTCCAAATCCTTTCCTTTTCTTAAAAAATAAAATGAACGAAATGTAGCAGAAATTCACTCATTTTGGACGGTTGGGTTTCTGACACTTCTAATCAGACTGTCTTTAATCGGTAATGAGTGATCATGGTGTTGGTGTCATATACAAGAAGAGGAAATGAGCTTCCAGTTAAGTACAAGCTACTGAAATAATTTGGAAATCTTAAGTAATTTACAACAAACTTGTGTTTCCTTTTTTGAGAGACCCTGATTCAGCAGATGCAGAATCTACAATAATATAATATTGTGATAATAGTTGTGGATTGCTTTACCTGATTTCTAAGAGAGCATACAAACGAGCATGGGACCAACTGCTCTAAATACTCTCCGAGGGACTTGTTAATGAGGATTAAAGCTTTAATATAGGGCACGAGGGCATTGACTTCGTTTCGAACCCGCAATCTCCCCTTTACGAGTCTATTGCTCTACCACTGAGCCATCACGCCTTCTCAATTGTGATCCTTAATGCAATTCCCCGTTAGATGTATCATGTAGTTGTATTATGTAGTATAATGGACAGCGAAAAAGCTCAGTTTAATGTAGTCGTTAGATATAATACAAGCTAGCTTTAAAGATACATATATATAATTATATCTTCCTAATCTACGATCCCAACACTGTTAACGTAAAAACGTGGCTTCTACTATGTCTACATATAATAAATGTTAACGTCAAAAACCAATCCATGTAGAACCAGAACAAATGATGAAATAAACATTAAACTATTATGGCAACGTAGACGGTCGTTTAGCATAATATATAAAATGTATAAATTAATTAGGTGACAAAGGGGAATTGATCATTAACAAAAGCATGTGTTTGCGAGTACATATGGATGAAAGTGCATTCAACTAGACGCAATTTTACGGACCTCAGTATCAAATGAATTGCCACTTTCACATGTTAAAGGTGTTAATTTAGTTAATTAAACAGGATAATATCTCAGGGCTGTTGCTGAATAAGCGGGAACAGAAGCGTTATGCTGTGTGGTACATCCATCATAAATATAATTAGGCATCCAGTGGCGCAGCATGGGTCGAAATATTGAAGGTGCACTGTAGCCTCACGGGGGAGGGGGGGGGGGGAGCACCAAACTTACTCGGCGGATAAAAAGCAGTTTGAGGCCTTTAATCATAATGACGGGCGTCTGGTTGGTTAATATATGTACTCTTTACTCGTTTCATCTTTCCTTTCTTTTGTTTTCTTTCTCCCCTTCTTTGTAACCCTTTTTTTTTTCTTCTGCCTTTTTATTTAGGGGGCTAGTGCCCCCTGTGTCACCCTGTAGGTACTACACTCAGGCTCTGTTCTAGACGAAAACCTGCTTTTGGGGGAAGGGGTTGGTGGTTGTTATTGCCTTAATTCGCCCTCATGGTGACCGTATTGTAGGAAGGGAGTGGAGATGGTGCACATTGTGCGTGAATGAATCCGATGACCGGGGTAATAATATTTGTAAAATGCTTAGAGACAGAATACCGTATCTGGCGCTATATAAATTCAAATTATTATCATTATTGTATAGCCCACAAATGTAAAAATCCCCCACAAAATGTATGCAATTAACCACAGATGGCAAATTTGAGAATATTGCTTCCGCAAATGTAAAAATATTAACTTAAATGTTATAACTTGTAAACCACAAAATGTAAACATAACAACAAATATAACAACATTTCGCCTACAAAATTGATGTTTAACTTTCAATTTTCATTACAAATGTTATCACATGTAAACTGCAAAAGTAGTCACCCATTGCTTTTATGATAATGATACTAATTTATATATTTGTCCTTAATTCTTTCATATGACATAACAAAAAAATCATGATCAATAGATAACGCAAAACTAATGACATTCTGAAGTGTCTGTGTCGGAAACCCAGATATGGTGCGTCCTTTGTCAATTTGAATTGAACTTTAATAGGTCATACCTCCGTCACTTATGTTGGCTGGGGGTGAGGGGTGATTGCATCGGTCTAACTCGAAAAAACGAAATAATAATTTACAAGGCTACTGTTTAAAGAGATCTAGTGGACTTGGCGTATTTGTTTCAATTCTTATCACCCCCCCCCCTTTATTTCCCTCTCTTTTCTCGCTTTCTTATTTCTAAACCATTGGATGGGACATAAACCCTCGTGTCCCCTGTTTTTTATGAATGTATTATACCTTAGGGTAATCACTTTTCTTATCCATGTTTTTCCCTCCTATATTATTTCTGTCTCCAGCATGCCTCTCAAACCCTTGTCTTCATGGAGGCACTTGCGAGGAGACGGACACAGGATTTACTTGTCTCTGCTTAGAGCGCTACCGTGGTGAAAGGTGTGAAGAAGGTAAGTGAGACAGGCGTTGTAGAAGGTAAATTATTTGTGTACAGGAGGGGGGGGAGGGGTGAAAACCCTTGTCCAACATGGTAATGCATGCACGTGTGAGGAGAGCGAGCATAGCGAGATAAGAGGGCTAGCATGTTTTTATTGTGTAAATGTGCAAGTGTGGTAAGTTCGACACTGGAAGGGCAGATTCAGGTATTTGTAAGCGAGGAGGGGGAGGGGGCAAACCCTTGTCTACATGGATACACTTATTAGGAGAAGTAACCCTAGTTAAATACATATTTACACCCCACTATTCATTTTAATAGATGGCCCTGTAATAATAGTTAGGGGTGGTTGATCACAAATCGTCCATCAAATATTTACTAATTGCATTCACACCAACACAGAACGTGTTCTAATACGATTAAGGTTTGAGTACTTAGTGACTTCGATGTAAATATGAGTTGATCAATTTAGCGCCTTACACAAAACCAATGAGTATATTCAGGTGTGATGGGAGAGCTGAGAAAATTACGTATTTAGGACACTTTACATCGTCGTAAATTCTTGTTTTTCCCAGGTCACTTAATGAGTTCCATTTTCTCTATTTTCCCCTCATTATATCTGTCTTTTTTTTTTGGTAAACTATATAGATGTAACCATTCATTCGTTAAAGCTACTTGGTGGAAATATAAATGAAGGAAGACTTGCCTTAACGTCCTCCTCCATTCCTAACACGTACGTGCTGGTACATCAAGATCATTGGAACAAAAACTTATCTCAAATGGCATGTCAGTATCTAGGGTTTGAAGGTAAGACATTATCATTATCATCTTAATGGACCTCCATTTCTGTCTATTATTAGCTATTCTTAAATTGCTTATATTTGCTGTTTTCATTTTTGGTTGCAGGTTTGTTCAGGCTTTGCAAATGTGCGAGCCGTTGCCTTCCCCTGATTCTCTTTCCAGCAATACTCCATGTTAATGTATATATATATATATATATATATATATATATATATATATGAGTGCAAGAATTCTCAACTCTGACATGACAACCGGTGTTCCTGAAAATGTAGGCGTGAAGAAATTGCAGTATTTCTCGAACTAATTGATGCTATGATCATTATGCTTGACTATGATTGAGTGATATTAAGTTTGTATGCTATGTATATTTGTTCATACAATGTATTTGTTTCTGTATGTGTTTTCACTTCAGAACCTGAAGAAGGCCTCACAAGCCGAAAGCTCGTAATAAAATTGTAAAGTACAGCTACGTCTCACGTACCTAGACCATTTTTTTCACGCCTTTATATATATATATATATATATATATATGTATATACTTAGGTTTGCTCTATCCTTCCGTACAGTGCTCAATGCCTATACGCAGAGCAAAATATATATGGAATAAGGCAGACTAACATAACATGGTTGCAACTCCGAGTTTCACGCCTTGATCGCGCGCAAGGCGTGAAACTCAGAGTTCCAACCACGGTATATTAGTCTGTCTTATTCAATATATATATATATATATATATATATAGGCGTGAAGAGAATGGCCTAGGAACGTGAGACGTAGCTGTACTTGAAATTGTTATTACGAGCTTTCGGCTTGTGAGGCCTTCTTCAGGTTCTGAAGTGCAAACACATATGTCACGGAAAAACGACAATTAATCTTACTGGTTTTAGGTCTCGGCTCAAAGAGGCTTTATTCATGGTGTAACTGAAATACAAACACCAAAGGAAAAACTCACCCTCATCAGGGTAACATCATTCTTAATTCTCATGTGACAATTAGCCCCCCATTTTAAGAACAATTTACTAAAGTAAATTTTCTACACAAATCATAGAATTATTAGCAATCACAAATCTCATGGAAATTTTTAAAGCAAACTGTTTCAATGTTTACTGAACATCTCATTCCAAATGTACTTACTATAGCATGTTTACAATAAATATTCTACACAAAACCTAGAATTATTGGCAAATACATATCTCATGAAAATGGGAAAATAAAACTTTTCAATGTTAAATCATTAAATTGTCATTACAGCTTTTCAATAAGTATCAACAGTTTCTTTCTGTGATCCAAATGATCAATCCAAGTTGTGAGTAACCACATAAGCTGTAAACAATAAGTATCACCAGTCTCTTTATGTGATCCAAATTATCAGTCCAAATTGTGACTTTTTAGTAAACACGTATGCTGTAAACATAGTCTCTGTAGTAACAAGGAGTATTCTTCGTAATGGGACATCATCTCGGTCATTATTTGTCGTCTGAGTCCAAGCTTTGTGATCCCTGAAGACTTTTAAAGATGATCACCAAGAGAAGTCCAAAGCTGAAATAATGTCCACAACGATATAGCTCCAACACTAAAATTCATAACGAGTATCATACATAGACATCGTTCAAAATATACATTGTCATGGTTCCAAATATACATTGGCATGGTTTAAAATATACATTGGCATGGTTCAAAATGCAGTGAGTAACATTCCTGCATTTGCATAAACTAAAATACATGTAATACTGCTGTAATATTTTCTTCTTAATAACAATCTTCAGTAATGCATTTCATGCATCTCCACAAAACATATGCTCAGGATAATTTGTATGCACTATCATATACAGTTTGATGGTACATACATTTGTAGTTTGCAAGGTCAAAATACAATAACTGCTGCCATTTAAACAGACAAGCTCCCTATACATAAACTACGCTCGAAAAATTACGAGAAAAAAAACAAATGATGTCTACAAAACTCTTGCTATCTCGTGCTAACATCGTAGATATTACATAATCTTATTAAATGCAATGTGTATCCAACAAAATTGACATTAATAAACTGTGTTAACCCATGATACATAATACACATATTCAATCATTTACAATGGTACGCAGACCAAAATAAAAACATGTGAAGTGCCTTTTACACTCTCCTCATTCCATTTGCTGCAACACTATCCTGACCCTTTACATCCTAAACCTGTACTCATCTCATGATTCTTAGTCAGATGCCTGAACAATTGGCACTTTGCGGCTGATGTCTTCTATGGTACATCAGAAAAGACCTCATGATACTCACGCAATGACTGAGATATCCCTTTCCTACGTCTCTCTTTCACGGACTCATTCACCCTGACATGCCCTATGAATTCCTTCTCATGTATGGGTGGCATCACTGTCACGTCAGCGCCATCAACATCACTAATCTGAACCTCAACATCTTCCGCTGAATCCTCACAAACCTCGCTACTCTCTTTGCTTATATAACAACAGCCAGCCATTGGCAAGTTAACCTCCTCTCTACCTACTTTGTTCCACAATGAACCCAAAGATGGATCTTTCTTCTGTTCATGAACAGAACCTGCAGGCTCTATGCAGAAAACGGGACTTTCAATTTTCAAACCCTTGAGCGGTTTGACCTTGACCTCCTTCTGAGATCGAGTTTCAACTGCCATCACCCCTGGAATATCCTCTTTCACACCAGAGATATTTGCAACCTGCTCAACTTGCTCAACTTCATCAACCACCTGCACTTCAATAGTGTCCTTGACATCACCAATGGGATTCTCACCATCACTATTCACCTGGTCTGCATCGTCACTTACTACGTTACCTCCTTTAGGTACCCAGTTCAAATCTGGATCGCGGGGTTCACGTGCACCAGTTATATCCCCAATAACAACATCAAATAGTAAATGAGGCATACACAACGCTTCTATCTCGCCCACATAGTATGGAGAATCAAATGTGAGCTTCGCAACTGAGAACTCCCTTACTGTACCATCAATGAGCAATACTAACTGCTTGTACCCTGTCAGCTGATCTTCATCGACTAGTGCTGATTTAACTACACAAGTAGTGCACCCGCAATCTCTCAAAAATGATACCGCTTTGTTCCCTTTTTCCAGCCTACCTGAAACTACAGGCATATGCTTCGTCATAGCCCCTACCAGATCATAAGCCATGCCTAACTTATTCACAATGCTTTGTCTTGCCTGCTCTAATGAATTCAATCCATTTGCTTCTACTGGTAGTAAACAGATACTAGCAAGTCCGAGGTGCACTGTATTAGCATTTGGTGAACTATCCACAGACTTCAATGAACCGATACTATATCCTGTATCCTCAACACCATTCGCGACTAACTGAGAACTGTCATTACCCTCTACTTTTTGGGTGGGGAAATCTGTCCCATCCAAAGTCATCATTCCTTGCGCTGAATGTATCTGTTTGCGCAACGGACAATCGTTCTTAAAGTGCCCCTGGCTACCACACATATAACAACCTCTAGCAGAAAGCTTGCCTGCATCATAAGCTCTTCCACCCTTACTACTTGGTGTACGCGAGTTAAAACCCTTAGTGTTAACATTACCCTTGGGGACACTTGGCTGAGCGGGACTAACACCACCTTGTGTACTTGTAACCGTCGGTTTGAATCCACCTGGATTGCGGGGTGTACCGAATGTATGTAATCCATGGGCCCCTACATAAACCATAGCCCTTTCAACAACCTTATCAATGCTACTATCTTGTCCCTCTCTAACAAACACTTCAACTTCCCTTGGGCAACAATACACAAACTGTTCTCTTAGAATTAAATCAAATAGGGAGTCATAATTCTCTTCAATATTTGATAACTCAATCCAATTCTGCAAGTAACCCTTCAATCGTACACTGAATTGCCTAGGCTGTTCATGCTTTTCTGGCTTCGCCGTACGAAATTTTCTCCTATAACCATCGGCGGTCAAATGATAGAACTCCATCAACTCTCGCTTTACTGCCTCGTAATCATTGCGATTTTCCCTTGACATTCTATTCACTACCTCCAAAGCCTGCCCTGTCAATTTAGAAATAAGGTGTAAGGCTCTTACACTGTCAGGTACCTTTTGACTAGCCATGACTAATTCGAATTTGGTAATGTATGCATCAAATTTATCACATGTGTCATCAAATTTACCAATTTTCAACCTCAAACCACCCGTATCAACACCGGCATTCTTTCTCTCCTCGACCCGAAGCTCGGCTAGCTTCACTTCCTTTTCGCGCTCTTCGCGATCACATTCTAGCTCTTTTACTCTTAACACTTCGGCGCAGCGCTCGGAAACGAACTTGTTAAGCTCACTACCCGCAAGGCTCATCTCTCGACCTAGGGTTGAGAACTCTTTTATCTGATCTATACTGGCCATTATGAAATTATATTCGAAATCACAACTGGGTATCAACAGGTACGGAACAATCCCCGTAGAATCTATTCAAGAAAACACTGACAACCATCAAGACTCTTGTTGTAGAGGTCTAGCTTAATTCCCAAGACAAGAACCCGTGAAAAACTATCCACCATTTGTCTTAATTAACATAGACATGCAATATCAAGACCCGTCTCAAAGTCAAAGTATGACAACAAGTATCCCTGTGCATCCAACCTGGATTAACTCATGCTCACACACAGCTAAATCCAATACCATGTCCAATTCAGGCCATTGAAACCCATCACAGCCCTCGCATACAAACCTGTACACACCGCTGAAATACACAATGCCTACGGACACCCATGCACATAACACGCATACCTGAAATCTGAATAGCACTGATCTACACACAATCCCATATACCGCGACGCCAATGCAATCACCCACAACAAATACTGTACGTTTATTGACGGTACACGCACTGCTGAAACCGTGGCGAGAGACCTACCACACCGAACCGCAAAATCACTCTTTTTGCAAACATCCGCCTCTCTTTAAAACAAAAACCTACACCTACAGTGTAACGGATATTTAACCAACAAAATGGGATATAACATACGAGACCTAAAACTTTGGTCCTGGCAAGGTCGCCATAAATTGTCACGGAAAAACGACAATTAATCTTACTGGTTTTAGGTCTCGGCTCAAAGAGGCTTTATTCATGGTGTAACTGAAATACAAACACCAAAGGAAAAACTCACCCTCATCAGGGTAACATCATTCTTAATTCTCATGTGACAACATATACAAACAAATACATTGTATGAACAAATATACATGGCATACAAACTTGATATCACTTAATCATAGTCAAGCATCATGAACATAGCAAAAATTAGTACGAGAAATACTTTCGGAATAAACTTAGAATGATTATGCAAATTCAAAGTGTTTTACCTTGCTTGTGTGTTGGGCTGTCGGTGTGTTTATTCAGTTTATGTGATATATGTGAACGTGTAATATTAGGGATGTGCGGTCAAGTGTGGATTACTGACCTGTGACACGGATGTTACTGATATATAAATATATATATATATATATATATATATATATAAACATTTTTCTAAATTAAGCTTTCTGCATGATAATGTTACCAACAAATTACATTTGCCTCTTTCTTATTGTGTTGATGAGTGGTGGTTTTTAACACTTCTTCATTTGTTATCTTTTCTGTTCACGATACATTCTCATTTTCAACAATCAGGTCTTTGTAGCCTTTGATCTTCTCTCAATCTCTTCGTTTATGTCCAACACTCACACCCCTAGTGAAAAACTAATCAGATATAATGACTTAAAGCTACGGACTTAGGTTTTAATGGTTATGTTCTAATTCTTTGATTACGGATTTCATTAGATTAAACGTTGTAATCCTTTCATTTATCTCATGAATACTTTTCCAATCTGATGTTATAGTGAACCAAGGTATTTGAAAGTGTGGACTTCCTTCATTGTTTCCCATTATTTTTGAGATTCCATGGAGGTGTTTGAGTCTCTGTACATATTTTATCATGCACTCTGCTTTCTTGTTTTGAAATATAATTATTGCAAACTTATATCAAATTATTATTTAATGTATTTACTTCTTTTTTAAATCATCAAACACTGGTGTTATAATGAGGAGTATATATATTCTGGTCGAGTTGGAGATTGCAATTCCATTTCCAGTTGATTTTATCCCTCTTTAACCTGATTCCCTCTCTTATCCTTTCCAGTTTTCAAAACTGTTGTATCGGGAGCCTACCCTAATTGCATATGTTGTATGTCATCATAAATCAGTTTTTGTGGTACTCAATGAAGTTGATATTTTGGTTGTGGTTTGCATTTATTTTCTTCAAAATAATATTGTGACTAATCTTGTATCCTACTTTTACTACAAATTTATTTAACAAGGATTATTTGCGACGGTGAGCGGTCCACTGTATGAGTCCTCGTCGGTCGATGTTCCTGCTGAAGCCGAATCAGTGATATGCCCTGCGAATACCACAAACATCACCGACTGCTGGTACAGTGAGACTAAAGTGGGACGGATAAACGAGAGTGAAACTATTTCCATTGTGTGTTGCCCCGGTAAGTAATTATAACAATGATAATAATAAAATAATCATGATAAAATATAATACTAATAATGATAATATTAATACTATTAATTCCAATAATAATATGATAGTAATAGCATTAATAATAACGATGATGATGATAATAATATTGATAATATACAAATAGTGAATGGCCATGAGTGCAATGGTACAAGATTTTGCACGAGGTGAAAGATAAGAGACGCTGTATTCAACGATGCGCAGCCGAGTTGAATAGAGCGTCTCATCTTTCACCGAATGCAAAATCTTGTTCCATTGCACGAATAAAGGCCATTCACTATTTGTTTAATACAACACCTCGGACGTTAATGGGCTTAAAACAGTTTTTCTGGGCCTAAATCTCAGCGATTTTTTTTGTTTGTTTTTAATTCATGAAATTGCCGATAGTGAGCGCGCGCGCACTATTAAGCAGGCAACAATGACAATGACAATGACAATTTATTCTCATGTCACCTACATTTAGGTATTGGAGAAGTTTACAATCAGTTTGAATTTGTCAATTAAACACTGTGAAATATACAATAAAAATAGAATTAATGTTAATCCATACAATATCACACTATCGACAATAGTGAGAAAAATTATGATGATAATGATAATAACAATATTGATGATGATAATAATAATAATAATACAAAAATAAAACGATAGTATTAATTAAAACGATAATTAATGACGAAATGAATGGAAGCAATTGAAAAATAAATTTACTGGCACCAGTAAATTGATATCTGAATTAATGAATTACTGAAAATATTTTTGATATCAATTTAATAAATTGATATAAGACAAAAAAGAGAAACATAAAGTTACTATTGAACTCATAACATGTTTTTGCACATACTTAAATTAATGCAAACGAAGCATTATTTTTCGACAGAATTTTACTAAGTTTAAACGTGTTTGTACATTATTGGAGTTAAAAAGCTGACCCATTTTCAGTGTGTTTGGCCTTTCAATAAAATATTTATCGATGAACAATTTTCTTTCTAAACGAAAGGTAGGGCATACAAACAAGTAATGAAACTCATCCCCAAGCGATTACAAATTGCACAGCGTACATAGCCTCATTTCCCTTGGAGTATTTAAATATCTACCAGCTACAATCGGCATGTAATGATTGCCACAGCGAAAACGACTTAATATTGTCCGATCTCTTTTAATGAGATCAATTAAGTATCTTTCTAAACATAAAGAATGTTTGAAGATTCGATAGTTAACACAATGCGAATTATCGTACATACAAGCAGACCAATACTGAGCATGAGAATCTCTCAATCGACGTTCCACAGTTTGTTTGACCCACTCATAGCTAGTATTTTCACAAATTTCCAATAAATTAGACATCCCCATATTTTCCAGAGTCAGCTTGATTTTTGTTAACCAAGGTGCCTGATATATATTCTTCTCAAAGAGTAATTTAAAGATAATATACAGCTTACCAGAAAATTTATCCTGTCCACTATGTACAATCCTACACCAGAAGTTTATCATTCTGCTTTCGATATATTTCTCAACTTTAAGCCTCCCCAATTCACCAAGTACCATACAATTTGCAGTTGTTTTGTTGACAGAAAGGGCTTGCTTACAAAATTTCATGTGGAAAATTTCAAGATCATGTAGCACTTCAAATCCCCATATCTCACTTCCATAGAGCAGAATAGGCAACACAAGTTGATCAAATAATTCCAAGAGGATATCAATAGGTAAGTGCAGTTGATAAGTTTTAGATAATAGACTATACATTGCTCGTCTAGCTTGATTAAGTTGCTTCAATTGTGCTTTACGAAATGTGTTGTTGTAGTTAAAAGTAGTTCCAAGATAGACGTATTCATCAACAACTTCTACAATATCATGATCAAATTTAAATATAGGAATTTTTCGAACTTTACCACGAGAAAATACAACAAGTTTGGTTTTAGCTGTGTTAACTTGAAGAAACCATTTTTCTTACAGTAATCAGGTACTGCATCAAGAGCAAGCTGAAGATCACTTTCAGTTTTTGCAATAACTATTGTATCGTCTGCATACAGTAATGTAAAAAGCCTGAGATATACATCTATACCATTTTGATACGCAGCTGCATCAATCTTGTCAGGAAGAATATTTATGCCTCCAAACTTTTCGCAAATGAATTGTTTGAAGTCATTTAAAGAAAGGGCAAATAGCATCGGAGATAAATTTTCTCCTTGTCGCACACCAATGTTACAATCAAATAAAGAAGACTTTTCTGTACCAGAAATTACACATGACTTAGCCTGAGCATACATATGCTTAATTACATTGAAAAACTTTCCATCAACATTATTCTTAAGTTATTTATTCCAAAGAGAACTCCTGTCAACCAAATCAAATGCCTTCTTGTAGCCAATAAATGCACAGTAAACCCTCTCTATTGAAGAGAGATATAAATCGATCACTGAATAAAGAACAAAAATGTGATCAAGCGTTGAATGACCATTTCGAAAACCAGCTTGTTCATCACCTAGCAATTCATTATCTTCGAGATAAGACGTAAGTCGCTCATTCAAGACTGCTGTAAACAGCTTGCCAAGACAACTAAGCAATGTTATTCTCTATAGTTGTTCGGATCATTAGGATTTCCTTTCTTCTTATAAAGAGGGTGAATTAACCCTATTGTCCATTCAGATGGTACAATTCCACTTTCTAATACAATGTTAAATAACCTAACGATTACTGATAAAACAGACTTTGTGCTACACTTCAAAAATTCATTTAGAACTAAATCATCGCCATGTGCCTTACCGTTTTTCAGTCTATTTATTTGACGTGTTACTTCTTCCCTGCTTATAGAACGATTGATACATTGATTGCTCGAAAGAACTTGGTCAGGTTCTAATATATATGCATTATCTATTTTATGTTGGCTCAGACTACGAAAGTGTTGTTCAAGAGAATGAATTTCAATTGGTTTTTTTTCATTACTTAAACCTTTAGCTGAATTAATAATTTTCCAATATGCTTGTGGTTGATTGATTTTAAGATTTCTTAATTCACTGTGGATTTTTATATCAAAGTTGTTTTGAGCTGAACGAATAGCCTTTGTATACATTTTCTTAACTTTGGTCTCTTCCTTTTCAATACTATCAGATTTATCAATTTTCCTAAGATTTTTAAGATGAAAATACTGAGCCCTTAACCGAGCACAATTTGCATCAAACCATGGTTTCCGCTGCCGACCAGATTTACAAGGTTTATAATTTCCATAGGTTTTTGCCATTCCACTTTTTTTGGCCGCCGTAAGGTAAATATTTTGTAATAAACAAGCTACATTATCGATTGATTCCTGATCAATCTGAACGTCGTGACCCTCAAAACGATCAACAGCATAATGTATATTTTCAACTAGACTTTGATCGATGTTATCAACAAAATCTTTAGCAGAATTTACACTCCATTTAATTTTCGTCGTTGATCCCGAAACTTTGTTCACTTTTCCTTCACTTTTACATTCTTCATAACTGCTTTCGCTATTCAATCTTAATACAATGGGATTATGTTTGTCAGACAAAAAAGGGTCAAATATATCAACCGCAAAATGATTAAGAACATGGAATAATTCGAGCGATGCGGCACAATAATCAATGGTACTTGTGTTAGCACATTTAAAATCACCTTGTTTATCCACGCCTACACGACCATTTGCAATAATCAGTTTAAAATGTCTACATAGTTCAAGAAATCTTTTTCCATGGTTATCAATAACAGCGTCGCTGTTACGTCTTCTCAACCTTATGTTATAAGTCTGGAAATCCTCATTGTCTATACAATCGTTATCAAAATCATTTACATAATGACTGCTGGCGCAATCCTCAATTTCAGAATAACCAGAGATGTCATTTTCAACACCTGTTCTTGCATTAAAATCTCTTAGAAGACAAAATGGCATATTATGTACATTTTTTAACATGATAAGATCAGAAGCAATGTCATGAAACATAGACTCGTTAAAATATTTAGAAATTTCAGGAGGAATGTAAACAGCACCAAGTATAAACGGAAATCCAAATGCCTTCTCGCCGATCTTTAACCAAAATACGGTTTCAGATTTAGCCTGTTTAATAATTGACACAAAATTGAATATTTCTTTTCGTAGTAGAACACCAAGTCCATGAACGCCACCAAACGGAAAGTTGCTTTGACTTGGTTTGTCTTTAAAGAGGTAATTGAAGCCATCTGGTAAAAAAAGATTCATTAATATCGTCAACTTTAGTTTCACTCAAACATACAATATGAAAATCTTTAATGTACTGTTCCAATATTCCATCATTTAATTTTTGTTTTAACCCGCGAACGTTTAAACTTAAAAAATTAGCGTGCTTCGTCACATTCACCGGGCCGACGTATCCCTACCCCATCAAGAAAAGGCCTGATGCACGAAGAAGGTCCTCGGACCACCCGATCTTCGTAGGGTCATCAGGCGTGTCGATGATTACCTTCGTGCCGCCATTCAGTAGGCAAAAGATTCTGCCGTCGATGGTCCAGACTTTCTCGATACTTTCACTGTCTTCTTTTACCTTCCTGAGCATCTTGGCTCGGAGTAAAGTCAGATCTTCTGCGATGAAGACGTCCCGCTTCGTCTCCCTCAGTCGCCGCTTCTTCTTCATGAACTCCGTCCTCTTCTCTCTGCGAACGAACTTGGCCAAGATTGGCGCCGGCTTACCAGATCGTCCTCCAGGTAGACGGTGTGAGACGCTGATGTCATCTCTCGTCACCTCCACACCAATCTCCGTCCCCAGCTTCACCACCACATCGGAAGTGTCCTCCCCAGCTGTCACAGGCAGGCCATAAATCTTGATATTCTCCCGACGGCTATATTGCTCCAAACGGTCCACCTCAAACCTTAAAACGTTGGTCTGGGCGAATGCTGCTGCTGACGGAGTAGGAGAAGGAGGAGGAGGAGGAGGAGGAGGAGGAGTCAATTTCCTCAAGCCTTCCATGACAGAATCCATGGCTGCAGTTACAGCAGTTGCCACGGTCTTGATGATGATGGGTTGCAGTACCTCAATAACCTGACGCACTAGGTCTGCGACCAGATCGTTGTTGAGCTTCGGTCCCGGTGTCCTGGGCGTTGTCGAAGACTGCGGCCTCTTCTTTGTGCTAGCACCAGTTACCAAAGCATAACTAACAGCTTCTGAGACGGAGTCCTTATCAGTAGATTTCATAGACACTTCATCGTCTAGTAAGTAAACCATGCGCATACCATGCGCCGCGCGTACAAAGATTCATGTTTATTTTGACGCGGAGTTCAATTTCGTTTGATCCTTTCGCACCATTGCACTCTGACGTCACTTAGCTCACAATATACTTTGTACATCGTTAGTGACGTCAGAGTGCAATGGTGCGAAAGGATCAAACGGAATTGTACGGCTGGATAATGATGCCGTTCAATGGTACTTTTAGCGCATGTCATGTGATCAAGAATTGACCAATGAGGTTGCAAGAATCTTAGTAGGCGTTGTATAATATGCTTTGTTACCCACGGTTGACATGGAATAACTTCATCAGTAAAGCTTCATCAAAATGAAAACATGTTCTGCATGTACAGGGAATCTAAAAGAGTAGAGAAATATTTTGATTGGCGGCATCTTTAAAAATGCTGGACCATCCTTAATGAAAATGTATTGATAACCTGCAATAGTATCCCCTAGTGGTCCTGTTAATTTCAAAATAATTCAAGCGCAAAGGACTAACTAACGATCATTTTTTTATAAAACGCAGCATATTCCAGCATTATTATTATTTCTTAATTGCAACCGAAACTTGAAGTTTGATTTCAAATAAAAATAAAAATACAAACATTTAGACTACAATTTTAGAAAGAATGTACGCAAGATCAAAGAAACTGTAGAATCTGATACATTAATATATGAATAACCATGTGCAACAATCACATTATTAAACATAATTCAATAAATTAATGTAAGCTCATGAGTACAATGTTTCATAACCATTTTATTGTTACGAGTCATTGTTAGGAGGCAAGTGCATTGATAGCATCATTGCACAATTAGCGTACACCTGGCGCTTGACCGTTTCGTCGCATGCTCTCAAATTAACATCAATTATTGGTACAAAATGGGTCAAGAATTAAAATAATATCATTTATACACACATCAATGTAATTTAATATCTTCAGTGTTTGTTGCATAACCAAAATTAGAGATAAGTTGAATACGAAATACAGTTGATTTGTTTCTTTAAAACAATGCCTTGTGTTCCCTACATTATATTGTAGTGTCATAATGATTGGTATACAGTGCGTCCCAGAAAAAACGAAACCGAGAAGTATCGATGTTCTATCATAACTAAATCACAACTATAATTAATGAATGATACATATTTGGAAAGCTAATATAGTCTCCTCTTTCATGTGATGCTACTCAGATAATGCATATTTCACGCATAAGTGATTAAAAGCAATTTGAAGGAAGGAAACCAAAGAGACATTTGGCGAGCGGTATCTAAATTTCGAAGAAAAATTTACATTTCTAGAAAGTTGAGTTTTTGCCCTTTTATATGATACCTCAATCAAGAAAAATGAGCCAGGAATAACAAAGTTCTGTTTGTTTAAAGTAGCCCTTACATTTTCATAATTTTAACAAACGAATTCGTTTTAAATGGGTGCCTGCAGTAGCAAAAAGCAGATTTGACAAAAGACTTAACTCCGTTTCGTTGACAATCAGCCATGCATGAAGACTCTTGTCTACGGCTGATTGTCAACGAAACGGAGTTAAGTCTTTTGTTAATTTCGTTTATTGATACGGCAGGCAGCCAGTGAAAACGAATTCGTTTAATAAAATTATGGAAATGCAAGCACTACTTCAAACAAACAGAACTTTGTCATTCCTCGCTCATTTTTCTTGATTGAGGTGTCATAATATGAAAGGGCAGAAACTCAACTTTCTAGAAATGTGAATTTTTCTTCGAAATTCAGATACCGCCCGCCAAATGTCTTTTTGGTTTCCTTCCTTCAAATCGCTATTAATCACTCATGCGTGAAATATGCATTATCTGAGTAGCATCACATGAAAGAAGAGACTCTAAGCTTTCCAAATATGTATCATTCATTAATTATAGTTATGATTTAGTTATGATAGAACATCGATACTTCTCGGTTTCGTTTTTTCTGGGACGCACTGTATATATCAATAGAAAGAGTACGGAACTCATAATTTACTTCAAAACCTCCTCGAAATAATTTATTTTGCATCTTATTATTAAAAGATGTTTTAAATACAGGTTCATGACATTGTCTTAGTGGAAATATTTGTCGCGAAATACAAAAGCGAAATGTGTACGCTTGACTTATATGGGCACTGATGCTATTTAATGTGATTTTTGTGTAAACATTTGGAAAGTTGTACATTTTGAAGAAAAGAAATGTTATCTCTGTAGTATTTACTTTGATTTTATATCCTTATAAAATGTAATTCCTCACCTACGAAATTTCACCAAGGATGGTAAAATGCTGTTTAAGATATCATAATCCCGTTGCATGGTTGTAACACAGCGTATACTGACGGTTTAATGACTTGCTATGGTGTGAAATATAATTGTTACTCTCGTGTTTTATTTGCACTTTTATGCCTCTGTCGTTTAACTCTGTAATATGCTTTTATTTTGTGTCGAATTTATTTCCAAAAGTGAAACCGTGTAATATATCTGGTCGACCAGTCGGCTTCGAAAGTGGTGCTCTTCCTGATTCGGCTTTCTCTGAATCATCCTGCTACTCGGCGTCCCTCTGCAGCCGTTTTGGCCGTCTGAACTCTGAGACAGCCTGGGCCGCTTCCTTGTCCGACCAAAACCAATGGATGCAGGTCCAATTTGAGTCCAGTTATATCGTAACAGCCATAACGACTCAGGGTTCAAAACACATCGATCAGTGGGTGACGTCTTACACTTTTTCGTCTAGTTTTGACAACATGGCTTGGACTGATTATTTGAACGTATACTCTGGATCAGTTGAGGTAGTTCCCAAACTGCGGTTCCTCAATTACATTTAACACAAATTATCAGTGGTCTTTGTGTTCAGGGATATACAGTGTGACCTCGTTTAATAGATCTCCATGGGACTATGGACAAGTTTTTGCTATAATACAGCTTTGTTGTGCCATGGCTGCAAATAAATAGCTCACAAACGAACAAACACAACTTAAGAATAAAACCGATTGGATTGTCTTGCTGAAGTAAAATTTGATATAACAATGTTTTCATATTACAAGGTCCCACTGTAAGTTATATCATATCAAAATAGCAACATACATTCGAAAAAAAGAAGAAGAAAAAAGCTGGCCATGATATTCGCAATTGGCTCTTCTTGACAACAATGTGTGTAGTCAGCGTTGTATTAATTTACAGGCCGTATAGGTTTATGAACTAAAGATGAACTGTATTACAAATGAGTTTTCTTTGCAATATTACTTAATGTCATTCTCATTAACTATGTTTTTTACAGATATTTCCCGGAAATTATGACCGTGATAGCCATTTGACTCACACGCTTGCTAGGCCGATAGTTGGACGCTCTTTCCGGATTCATCCAATAACCAATCACGATTACCTTTCTTTGAGGATGGAACTATATGGGTATGGACCTCTAACTGATGCCATATGTAAGTGCAGAGTAGGACTGATACTGAAAGAGAAGGTTTATATATAAATTGATAGGTGCTGAAAAGATTAAAATAAAATTGTGAGCTTTCCTTCTCTTTGTTTGTCAATGTGAAAAAAAATATTATAGTAGAATTGTCCTCTGAACTGCATTGCTCTTAAACTGCTCTCATCATTCTGTAAGAAATGGTAAAAACTTGAAAACTCTGGACGAAAAACTTGGGTGCAGTCCCATTCCTCCATTAATCTGGGCAATGCATGTGTCTTTCAGCATTCTTTAATTTTCTTTTTGTTTCATATTTTGATCATTCCAAAACCCCAGGGTTTATATCATATGTTATGTTCTACAAGGCCAACCTTTCACAATTCTTCTGGAAAGTTTATGTCATAATGTGATGTTATGGCCGGCCAGTTCTGGTCATAATTTTTCAAGAAACAATGCAGTGGGTTATCATGGGAAATATGAAACCTTTTTGGTGTTAGTCGGTAACGGGTGTTATCAATCACACAAATAATTCAGTGTTCTATTAAGACCGACCCTCTTTCATTTTCAGGAGAACCGCCCCACCGCAAACTACACCATCCTCCTGCGATTCGATTTTCGAAGAAATGGCAATCATATTAGATATATTTGGAAATCTACACAAACATCATCTTCCCAATTTAGCTTCTGAATAATGATAAGAATAGTATCAACGGGAATTGTAGTGCATTTGATTCTTCTAAGTTCTAGTCAGAATAAAAGCCCAATCGGCTTCAAATTGTAGACAAACGCACTACTGGCCTGACGTCACTACGAGTCTGAGCCGATTTAGCTTGTCCTCAAGAAAGTTTCAAAAGTCTCGAAATTTAGATTTGATAATTCATATGACTATTCGGATCCTCGATCATTAAGATTAAGTACATTTTTGATTTTGTTTTCCTATCAAATGTTGTTACAAATACCTCCAAAATAGGGTCGAAGTCAGATCGCATAGCGTGCGATGGGTTTAACTCATCCATCATAAATCTCCCTTACCCGAATGCTCTTTCTTCAAGCGCGAAGGCAAGCTCAAGACATTTCCAGGTGGGCCAGCGAAGTACCCTTGGTGGTGGCACCTTGTCCGGTGTAAGCAAATACTACTCAGAGCAGATAAAAGCTTCCCGACGTTATCCAATAGTGGGCCCCATGTGTGGTGGTAGGGTTTCATTAATTTAGGATTTCAATGAATACGGTGATAATGTAATCACATTCCGTCGAGCGCGTATGCAAAGATTAATTCTATTTCATCGGCAAATACCGAAAGATAACCCTTAAGAATTAATTATTATTTTTCCATCAATTGGGAATTCTCGTTTGGGTTACGAGATGGACAGGCCTGCCTTCATCTAATAGAACATGAATATTTTAATTGATTAAATCACACCATGGACCTCTCACATTCATGCTCAAGCATTACGGGAAAATATTGCTAAAAGTAACTCATGTGTACCTATAACAGTAACTTTATTAACATGTAAACAAATCAGCATACCTGTTTTTCATAATCATGATAACTATTAATTATAAGATTTGTACCATTCCCAATTACAAATACCCTCTTTTTCTCTTTTTTATCCATGTGTTGTTGAGGTTTTGTTTTGTTTTGTAATTATTGCTCGTTTGTTTTTATTAATACATCATTTAGTTTGTTGACAGGTAGATTTCCGGATTACATTTAAGGGAAAAAAAATAAAGAAAGGACAACCTTGCCTTGCAAAAAAGTAGGAAATATAAGAAAGTTAGTTAAGATGTCAGTGAGGGGTTTTCTTATTTTTTTTTTTTTTTTTTACAGCGTCGCTGAACCTCGATGCGAAACTTGTTTGCACTCCTCCTGTCCTTGGCGAGAGGCTTGGCGTGGAAGATGGTCGGATACCAGACTCTAGTCTGACCTCGTCATCGTTCTGGGGTGCCGGCCATGAAGCTTACAGAGGACGGCTGAATGAAGTTGCCGTTGCAGAGGGGTCCGGTGGTTATGTACCCGCCGTTGCATGGGTCGCCGCTGATAACGACAACAACCTGTGGATTAAGGTAATTTGCTCTAGCATGTCTTAATGCGCGTTGAGATGATTTTAGTTAAAGTGTACCCATATCAAGAAACAATTGTGTACAGCTAGAATGTATACAAATCAACCTTTTCTTCGTGATAGGCTGCATAGCCCTTTGACGATTACCAGAAGAAGAATATGTCACTAATATTGTCTATGTTATCATAAGATAAACAGAAATGTTAGATCTCTTGCAATTCGTTAAGCGCATAGAGATGGTAGCATATTTTGCGCTTTATACACGTGACATTATCATTATTATTGATATTTTCATAAATACTATCGATCTATGATGTCGACCATGAAGCTTACAGAGGAAGGCTGAATGCAAGGGTATTTGCCGGTGCATGGGTCACCGCCGCTATAACGACAACAATAAGTGGGTTAAGGTAATTTGCTCTAGCATGTCTAAATGCGCGTTGAGACGATTTGAATGAAAGTGTACCCATATCAAGACAAACAATTGTGTACTGCTAGAATGTATAAAAATCAACCTCCTCTTCGTGATATTCCACCAATACCACAAATTGTTGAAAACAATTGGGAACATCATCAATTTAAAAAAAAATCCTCCTTTTTTTTTTAGATGGGATATTCAGTTAACTTTAAATTAAAGTATATCCCCATCCCTTAAAGAATCCATTCCTTTTCTTTTGAAAACCCAACGCAAGTGTCATTTTAAGGGCCCTTCCCCCTTTCAAACCCACTCAGCTTGATGGAACAGGGGCAATTTACATAAAACATGGGTTATGATGGTAATATTTGCTCCTCCCCCATGCTCCAACTGTTTATAATACATTTTGGCAAATGTTTTTTTCACACATTATCCCTATCTCTTTCTCTCTCTCTCTCTCTCTCTGTCTCTCATACTTACTACCACTCTATCTTACATAATATCTCTCTCATTTTCATTACATACAACATATCTCGTCATTATTAAAGAGGTTCTTTCTCATCTCCCCCCCCCCCCTCTCTCTCTCTCTCTCTCTCACTCACGCCGTTTCGAGACTTTTCTCAGTTTCTCAATGAAAGAATGACCATCTGATGTATCTAGAGGCATCGCTTCCGGGGGGGGGGAGCATAGTGTCCCCTTCATTGCCGTTTCATTTACCCCCAAATGGCCCCCTTTTTACGCAGAAACAGTGCCATATTTTATGTAGAAGAACTGCTCCTTCCTACGTAAGAAAAACGCCCCCTTTTCTTATTCATAAGTGCACCTTCCCCATGACCACAATGGAACTTTCGCAAGGCTAAATGGGATCTCTTCAGCGTCATCACTGGATCATTCGATAAATGAGACCGGACGCCGCTTGCAATTGCATAACTGTTTTATTCAATATGTAATAAAAAAAAGAAGATACAGATAGAAAATTCGGTGTAAGCATTCAGATATTCCGTCATAGAGTTACACACAAGATATTTCATTGAATGGTTCACTGTATGTCTTGCCAAAAATCTCAACCAAAAATTAACTCCATGATGTTCAGAGCACAAGCATGTGCATATACATGTATCGCCTTAGTCCAATAGCTTGTCACATACACCGGCAAAGTCACTTTCACAACTGACCTAAATAATTATGCGCAGAAGCAAACATGACCTCATTTGCATTCAATCCACCTTGCTAAATAACTGTTGCTGTTTTTCAAACTCAGCCAAAATGAGAATTTATCAAACTTGTAAATCTCCTTTCTTTTGATACAACCAAATGACCAAATTATTCTTTAAAAATTTGCATACAATTTATTCGCACTCGTTAAGTATTTTCTTTTATGAACTTATACAAATAGCATGCCATTCTTTAATTTGCCAAGACTAAACCTTTTAATTCATACACTTGCATAAATTGCCTGTTATACGTACATGTTTACTTTCTCCAAATAAACCAATTTCTTTATTCATATGAGCAACCAAAGTTCAATATGCATGCAGTATTTTTACAAGCTAAATATCAGGTCCTAGACACTTCACTTTGTGAATGACCCTAATAGCAGTGACCTACTTTTTGCAAGCCAGATTTCATGCATGGTGAAATTAATTCCTACTCTTAAAACCAATCTTGGTTTCCTTCATTTTTATGTAAATAAGTTATAATCAAATATCTCACTCCATTTACACTCACTTATAAATATATCTGTGCAATACTTTGTGTCTCTGCGTTAAATTACAATTTTCACTGAATTTACGGCTTTTTCTGATTAAACAACAACTTTCACTTGACCGATAGATGTAAAGTCTTAAAGTAGATATTCATTGATTTTAAAAACTAACTTTATTTTCATTATTGCAAAGTTGAAACTTTGATTCGACAAAGTTATCAAAAATCAATGCTTGGAAACATTCGAGATTAAGATTATTATAAATTAAAAAACGCTTAAATACAGCCCCGGCATAGCACCTGAAGAGCTCTCTGAACGCTGCTGAGATGTGTGAGATCACAGTATGGACATGACTTGCACAAGCAGACGATGCCCCATGACATCTCACACATTTTCAGTGCCTGTGTTTTCATCTTCTCTTGAGTTCTTTCTCTTACTTCACTACCGTCAGGCTAAATGTATAATATATTGCCTCACTCTAAACCCCGCACATGGTTTTATTTTGATGACAAATGCAGCGATACAAAAATAAAGGAATCTGTCGCTTGTTAACAAAACAAGACGCCATTGTATATTCAGCTGCACACACCGGGGTATATTCGGCGTTTCATGAGGAAACAAATGCCGTCCTAATATCATTCCGGGGGTTTTTCAATTTGAAAGTCTGGTTTCTTTTAACCCCTATCCTGTGTATTTACAAGCAAAAGATTTTAGTTATCAGAATCGGGTCATATCCCCTTTTGAATGGTTTGACATGCCATTACATTTATATACACTAAACTCATTATAATTTGACAAATAATAGCTATGCAATTATGTTCATTCTCTATGGGATGTCGTCTGCTTGGGCAGTGTTGGTCCATATAGTGACGTCATTAAAACATCGTTATTTTTTCGGCGAATCTCTCGTATATCCCAGCTGCTATGGAGGTGGCTGTATTTGTATTTGTATAAATCACCCGATATGTATTTGACCTATAACTTGTACGATGACCATCTGTTAGCTTACCAGTTTCTAGTGATACATCAGTTGACATATTCGAGATTTTCTTTGAATTTCACTTTTAACAGCGCGCACAATACCCTACTGGAAGCTGTACGCACATACCAAATCAATCTGACACGTTGACACAAAATCTTGCACAGTTTATATCTCAACGTTGAATTAATCTACACATTTTTATCCTTCATTAAACAAGTATTGAGTATTTCATGATTTAATCTTACTCTATGGGCGGCGGTAAACTCAACGTAAAAGGACAAATGTGGGGACTTTCCGTCCCACCGGAATACTCGTACTCTGATTTTCTCTGAAACGTAATGTGTCTGCAAAAAACTCATGTTACGGTGTCTTCAAGTTTCAAACAACATTTAAAAAACAGATCATAAAAAATGATTGAAGAAACTGCTGTTTCAATGAAACAATGACTAATGCTTTGGCAGATGACCTCCCACACCCCACAAAGGCTAACATCAACAAAGCCTACACACACACTAATGTCTTGAAATCAGCTGCCATAACCTCTATCCCAAGAAATTAGTCGGCTCATATTAGGGACCCGGCAGTGCCTTAAAAGGAGGTCACATTGCCTTAAAAGGATGTAACACGTAGTAGTCCAAGTTCTCGTCGTGCAAATCTCAAAGTTCCTAGTGAATCCAAATAGTTGACGTTCTTTTACATCACCCTTAGCATTATCATCAAATGCAAGATAATCTGCCTTTAAAATGTTAATAATTGTTCTTCTTTTCATCATTCAAATCACACAAAGGTTGATCTCGGCGAGGATACTTTGGTAACTGGTGTTATCACACAGGGAAGGATCAAATACGACCAAATGGTTACGTCATTCCAAATCTCCTACTCAAGGGACAATACAAATTGGACCTTTGCTCTGGAAGAGCAGTGTGGAGTACGAAAAGTGAGTGCCATTCTAGCGCTTCCAGAAAATGCCTTTTTCTTTTTTTTCTTCAAATCTGACATTTTTGTTTAATCCAAGCTATTTGTATTACTTATATACCTAATAGGTTGTCTATCGTATTCGACAGATTTTCTTTCTTCTTTTTTCTTCTTTTAAGGTGGTCTGTCATCGACATCGATTAATCAAAGGAATGGCAATAGTTTCTATTTTATCCTCGGAGCTTCGCCCTTCGGAAAAAAATAGTACTCTTCCAGTCCCTCCTCAGATAAATAATTTCCTCTTTTTTTCCCCACAGCTTGGTATATTTGTATATCATATAACAATCCTCTATCGAATACCTGAAGGGGGCGCTATGCCACTTTGGTAATCATGGCAGACCATCTCAATCGTCTTCAAGTGACGAATTCATCTCGTTATTTATTATTAATATTATTATTATAAACTATTTTCATTATTGTTATTGACATTATTATGATTATTTTTAGAAATATATATTATCCATTGCTTTCGTTATTTTTCAGACATATGCAGGAAACTTTGATGCTGCCACACATGTGACCACACTGTTTCCAGTGCCAGTAACAGCACGGTACGTCACGTTTCATCCTCTAACATCATTTGGTGCAACGTCTTTGAGATTTGAAGTACTTGGTATCAACACTTGAACAATAACGAGTTATCATTAAATTGATTTATTGTTTTATTTAATAATTATTGTATCTTTGTTATACTTATTTATGTATTAAAGATAGTGTAGCATGGCAAATACTTGTTGACGCCATCTACTTCTTCTTTCGGACTACTGCACGTAAACGAATGGACTTGGTAGTCAGCGACTTAATATATACTTGGTCAGCGCGCGCTAGCATTCGCGAAACAGACGGAAGTTTTCCTCACGCTTCGGTTTCGCGTATGTTGCACGCACGTGGATGCTGCGGTCGCGTCGTCCGTAGTCGTATTATACCCGATTGGCCCCGAGTACGGCCACGGGAAAGACACACGGTCTCGTCATGCTACACTCCCTTTAATCTATTTATATTTGAATTGATTAATTCATTTATTTATTGAAATATTTATTGTGCTATAGCATCTAAATCTAGTTGTGAGTAGATCAACATTTTGAATTAATACAGTATAGCGCCAAAGTTTTGCTGTCATACGATTACAGGTATTCACGATTACACGATTACAGGTGACAGCAAGATCTTTAAAGACAAATAGTCTACTTTTACTTTTTCATGGAGCTTTTGAACCCATGTTTGAATCGGGTTTTTTATTTCATTTCATTTCATTTATTTTCCACATTAAAAACCAGAAAAATATACAAGGTAAAAGATTACATTATACACATTTGACACATTGAGCAAAAGAAAACAGATACATAAGCATAAAAGAACAATGAAAATCTACATCAGTTAACAAAAACATCAACATTAAAACATAAAAAGGTGAGTAATGTAGATGGGGCTAGAAAAAGCGAAGCTTGTCGAGTCTAGCCCCGGTAGCAATGAAGGGGAAGTCCACCCTGAGAATGTGTGTGGCCAAGTAAAGGCGGAGTAAACCCATCCTCAGGGTGGACTCTCCCTTCAAATGTCTGGTTTTATAATTAGATTAAATTGACCCGATGATAACATAATTGCGATTTGAAACATAATAATAATTGTTTTTAAATTGATTAGACTATTTAGAATTGCAGAGATATTGTTTATATTTATACTTAAATTGTCGTAATGATGCAGATTGTTTGAGACTGTTATCTAAAGTAGACCATGTAAGGTAACCCTGATACTTAACACTTCTTTGGCCAGTAGCAGTTCTGTAATAAATGCTATGCAAATTCTTGGAGTTTCGAGTGTTCTAACAATGTACATCACTGTTGCATCTAAACCAGTTTTGAAGTGAGTTTGGTAATAGTCCCTTTTCAGACCTGTACATAAATTCTCCCAGTTGTAACCTTCCTAATTCATATACAGTCAAAACCCTTAATTGTTTAAAGATATTGTTGGTATGGGCCAAATAATGAGACTTGGCAACTATGCGTATTACACGTTTTTGCAACAAATGTAAACGATTTAACAAAGTATTTGATGCATTTATCCATAGCATATTACCATATTGTAAATGAGGAAGAATTAATGAATTGTATAGCAAAAGCAGTACCTTTGACGGTAATACAAATTTCAGTTTTGACATAACTCCAGTAATTCTCGAGATCTTTAATGCAATATCATTAATATGTAAAGACCATGACAACTTGTCATCAATATTAACTCCCAAAAAGCGGGCACTATGTACTTGCTTTAAGGGCTCCACTGAATCAACAAACTTAAGAGTAAGTAAGTTCTTATCATATTGTTTATTCAATGGTGCAAAATGCATAAAATTTGTTTTCTCAATGTTTATCCTTAACCCATTCACTTTGTACCAAATATTAACCTTTTGTATTTCTTTATTCATATTATGGACAAGAGTATCTAGTTTCTTCTCGCTTAAAGAGACATTGGTGTCGTCTGCAAAAATAATGTATCACAAAGTTGAGGAAACATTCGGCAAATCATTTATATATAGAATAAACAACAGTGGCCCAATTATTGACCCTTGGGCACTCCGCATATAACTTCTTTTTCAAGTGAAGTTGCATTATCATAAACAACATATTGTTTTCTTTCCTCCAAATAATCCTTTATCCACTGTAATGGCAAACCTCTCACACCATAGTACTCCAATTTGGATAATAAGGCTTGATGATTAATGGAATCAAAAGCTTTTGAGATATCCAATGACAAACAGAGTGAATGTTTGCTATCATCAAGGGAAGTAAGTATTTGGTCTAAAAAATAAGTCAAGGCCAATATAGTTGAATGACCAGATCTGAAGCCATATTGAAAATTCGACAAAATCTCTCGTTTCTCAATGTAAGACAATAATCGAGAGTAAAATAATTTTTCCAAGATTTTGGAGAAAACGGGCAAGAGTGACACCGGTCTATAATTACAAAACTGCTCGGGGGAGCCTTTCTTATAGATCGGAGTCACCCTCGCCAGCTTCATACTGTGAGGGAATTTACCAGTGGAGAGGGAAAGGTTAAAAATATGTACCAGTGGAGCAAGAATGAAATAGATTGATTCTTTAATGACAGAAACAGTTATATTATCATGACCAGGACTTTTACCTATTTTCAATGCCTTCACTATATATATAATTTCATGACCTTCTATTGGTTTCAGAAACATTGACTGTTGATATTGACCTTTCATGTAAGATCTACACTTCAGCATGTCAATATTACTTGTATCTGTGAACATTGTCCCAATGCCTATGAAATATTCATTGAATTTGTTTGCAATATCAACAGGATCTGTAAGTTTCTTATTATTTTCATCACGAAAACAGTCTTGGTTCTTTCTTTTGATTCCCCTATTCAACATATTGTTAATAATATTCCAGGTTCGTTTACTACAATTACTTTCTTCAAACTGCTTTGCATAGTAAGATTCTTTTGACCTTCGAATAATTGAAGTTAAAGTATTTCGATACTGTCGGTATACTTTTTTCCTGTATGCAGAAGGGTTCTTCAAATACTTTTTGTATAGCTCTATCTTTTTCTTACATGATTTCAATATTGCCATTGTAATCCATGGTTTAGATTCCCTTTTTCGGCAACGCCTTTCTTTCAAAGAAAAACAAGAATTCTGTATGATATTAAATTCACTGAGAAATACTTCATAAGCTCTGTCACATGACTCTTCATGCATCACATATTCCCAAGAGTGTTCAGTCAGGGCAACCCTAAATTTTTCAAAGTTTGAGCAAGACATGTCTCTTGTATAAGTTTTATTGCATTGATCGCGCTTAAGCCAATCACTACGTTTTGACCGATTGAAAACAAAAATTGGAAGGTGGTCTGAAATGTCTGCCAGTAAAATACCGCTTTTTAACACTAGACTTATCGGGTGTTTAATCGGGTGTTTACTCGATAATAGCTGTATTTGATATATTAACCGAGAGTAGACTTCACATTTACGATGGAGCAACAAAAAAGTCTGAAATGATGGACAACATAAGGCGAACTTCAATAAACCCTACTCGTATGGAAAGCTCATCATTACAAATTTTCCTTACCCGAACGCTCTCCGAGAAACGAAGACAAGCTCGAGCAAGTTCCCAATGGGACATCGAGTTTCGCTGCTTGCGATATCGAGACTCGTGCACACGATAACTAGTAATTTCACCTCGACTACCATCCCAGTATAGCTTCGTGGGTGAGCTGCCAAAGGGATTACTCAACAAAGTACCAAGTACCAAGTCTGGTGTACGCGAACTAAAACGCACTGCACACGGATACTATATTGTGTATTTCTTTTAATTATCTATGATAAATTCTCTTATTTGGAATGAGCAATATGCGCTTGCATGTAGAGTAGGTCAACTCCTTAAGCAGAATTCTTGGATTCCTGATGCCACGAAGGAGAGATGGTTCATGCAGAGAAACCTAGAGGTACATGCAGCTAAAGGGTCAAAGGTCAGATATTAACAGACGTCCAAGTCGTCACCAAAGATGTTGAAACGCTACAGATGGTAAAGAAGCACAAAAAAATGCTTGGCAATTTGGTAAAGCGTTTACTAAGTGTGGGGAACTACTACTCCATCATGTGCAAAACTAAATAATAGCCTGATAAAGTTCGTTAAGGAAAAAAGATAGGAGAAACGGTGTTGAATTGTTGTGAACATGTAACATGCATATGAAAACCACTCAATGAACCCCAAATTATTATCAGGGTAGACTTTTCCTTTGACCCATAAGTAAAGGCACTATGTCCCTTTTGCAGCCAACCTCAAATGCTGTAGAACTTTGCAGGAATTATGAATATCTCATGTATGTCCTATCTGTGAAATTTAAACGTTAGCAGTGTCCTCATATTCAAATTATGCAAGGAAAACCGTTTACTTGCTAGACTTCACTGTCAGACACTATTGAGTGACTGACTGGCTTTTTTTCTTTGGTAATAACATACATGAAAAGAGTTGTAAAGGGTACATGAGTATTTGTCTACATCAATAACTCACTTCTTGTGATGGCCAAGATTAAACTGATTGAATCTTTGCGCAGCATAAAACGTATGACCATTCGGTACAATTGTCTGAAAATCAAGACTATTACTTTTAGTCGATTTGACAACTAATAGTCGTTATTTTCCCACTTGAAGACATTTGAAGCGCCACCTTTTTTAGGGAAGTTCTAAATTAGTATTATCTTTCAAATGCAGTTGGAATTTAACTTTTTCATTTTTGTGGCCTGCAAATGGGACATAGTCCCTTTAAGATGCTCACTGAAAGGGGTAAATCCGAAAGTCAACGAAAATTACATTTGCAGTGTTAGTAAAAATTGTTTTCCCCCCTGAATCATTCTGCAAAATGATTAATATATGGTTGACACATCTGACTTGTGATGTTTCGGAAGGCGTCTATGGCCACTAGAGTGTACAGATATTTGAAAAGGCACCTTGAATTCAGAATGCGATATACATCTGTGTTTCATGTATTTATACTACTACTACTACTATACTACTTATAATAATGAATTCATGTAGCGCATTTTCTATACACATGTTCAAGTACGATTTACAATTACAATATAATAATGTTTATGAATAGCAAAGGATACGATACAGCCATTCTCTGCCAAATGTTTTAGATTATATTTTGTAATATATTTTGAAAAACAGTAGTTTGTTTGCCAATTACGTCAGAAAGGTCATTTCAGGTCACGTTGGTGACGAACGCAGTTGAATATGAAGGTACAGATTTGGTATTGAGATCAACAGTTTTACTTACAGAGGTACGTATTGACAATACAAATGGACTTTCATGATTGTTTTGTAGATTTATTTAAACTTTCTTTATCTGAGATCTAAAGTAAATGTAACATTTGATTTTTAGAGGTGTCGTAGTCGAGTGGTTTAATCTCTTGGCTGGGAATGCAAAGGTCGTGGGTTCGAACTCCGGCACGGCAGTTATGTCCTTGATCAAGACATGTTATCTTCATTGCTCCTCTTTACCTAGGTATCAAATGGGTACCCTGTATGATACAAAGGTTAAAAGGCAACCAGCTGGAATGCTCCCCAGGAAGTGGAGAACGTATACCTTAACATGCGGAGTATTAATTGAATCCAATGACCAGGGTAATATTAATACCCCAAGCGCTTCGGTGTTTTATAACTGGTGAAGCGCTAAAAAGAAAAAGCTATTATTAATGTGGTTTTTATTGATTTCAGACATGCCTTACCAAAATATTATTATGCGTCCAATTATAAAGCAAAGGAAAGTACTATTTGTTTTCATATATGTGTCTAAATGTTTGTGAAACTGCTGAAAGTTATTGCATTGTATATTAGCCCATTATGCTAAAAGTACTTAACTGGACTGATAACTATTTCACTTTGCTGGAAATACGGCAGTAGTTGATATTTGATTATGCTTCTAGTAGGTTTTATGAAATTATTGATTATTGATTATTATGCGTGCATTTGATATTCTGTGAATTCAACAATGTTTGCATTTCATAAACTCAATAAGTAGTGCTACATTTAATCATTGGTGGCGCTTATTAATTGTTTTCAAAAATTAAACAAAAGGAGAGAGGAGATGGGAAAGGAAGTATCAGAATGGTGTAAGAGAGTTTGAGACAATGACTCTTAACGTAAGGCTTCAATACACCAAAATATGTTTCTTGTTAGTTATGTGGACTTGGTTATTGAACATTTCATCATTTTTGGGTAGAAAATCTGGAGCAAAAGTGTAAAGTTTAAATAGAAATGCTGTGTGTCTAAAGCAACCGAAACTTTGACATTGATATGTCAGGAATTTCACCTAAACATGAACGTATAATATAATATGGTATATTTTATGGGAGCTGAAGAGTTGAAAATGATTGTATGTGCAAAAGTCAATTCATTCACCTTTGTTACCCTGGTTTCAACAAATGAAGTGGATGATGCAAGAGAAGAAGCACCTCCTCTTGTCGGAGACAGGACGAAATCAATTTATTTAGACTCAGACGATGTATAACTATAATATATTGAAATATCATTGCTACTATAGGCTTTTGAATAGATGTGAAATAAACTAAATTGAAATGAATTGAATCATCTGTATTGCCTCAGACGATGTATAACTATTATATATTGAAATATCATTGCTACTATAGGCTTTTGAATAGATGTGAAATAAACTAAATTAAAATGAATTGAATTATCTTTATTGCCTCACTTATTTAGCCTAAATGCTTGTTCAGATATGACGCGCTGAAGCGCCGCAAGAATTAAAACCGCCGTGTAAATAAATGGCAACTGCGGGCCACATAGGACTTGCGAGTATTCACTGGGTAATTTGAAGCGCATTACATTCTACATCGTTATAATTATATGTATATATATATATATATGGAATAAAAAAAGAAGTAAAGCAACGCCTCAATTTTGTTGTGTCATATCTGAACGACGCTTAATTAAGATTAACCCGATTTTCATGTCACACTTAACAGTACAATTACATTTTACAGCCGAGACTGGTAGCATGAAATAATAATCATATGTGAGCCCGTTTGGCATTCATCTTGCTTGCGAGTTGTGTTGTGTGTATATGATTTGGTGAAATAATCTAGAATTGGGGATGGGATTGAATTAATGTTAACGTCACGACTTGACGCCTCAGACGCGATCTCAACCCTTGTCAACTACACAATAAATATATATCTGATAATTTTGAGAGATATTCGACTAGCCTTTAAAAAATTGTTAAAAGTTAGATTAAAATTAAATTATATACCCCGCCCCCCCCCCCCCTTTCTCTATCTCTCTCTCTCTTACTTTCTCTCTGTCTCTCTCTCTCGCTTCGTATACACGATAGTCATTATTGATTTCATAAAGAGATGCTTCATTGATTTAAAAAAAATATATTGTCATTATTGCAAAGGTAAAACTTTGATTGGACAAGGTTATCAAAATTCAATGCTTGGACACATTCGAAATAATGATTATCAATTACAAAACGCTCAAATACAGCCCTGGAGTAGCACCTGAAAAGCTTTTCGATCGCTGAAGAGATGTGTGACGTAACATGAAGAATATGATTTGCACAAGCAGACGATGTCCCACGATATCTCATACATTTTCAGTGCCTGTTTTTTCAACTTGTCTTCAGCTATTTCTCTTACTTTACTACCGTCAGGCTAAATGTTTTATCTATCGTCTCACTCTAAACCTCGCGCATGGTATTTTTTTGATGAAAAATGCGGCGATTAAAAAAAAAGGAATCCGTCGCTTGCAAACAAAATAACACGCCATTGTATTTTCAGCTGCATACACCGCGGTATGTTCGGCGTTTCAAGAGGGAACAAATGCCGTCCATGCTATCATTCCGGGGATTTTAACATTTGAAAGTGTGGTTTCTTTGATTGTTCATTAAACCCCTATCCTGTTTATTTACAAACAAACGAATTTAGTTATCGGAATCGGTTTCATATCCCTTAATGAATGGTGTAAGATTCCATCACATTCATATACAATTAACTCATCATAATTTGAGAAATAATAGCGTTGCAATTATGTTTATTATTTACGGGATGTCGTCTGCTTGGGCAGGATTGGTTAATATTGTGATGGCATTAAAACATCGTTATTGTTCTGGCGAATATCGCTCGCATATCCCAGATGTTATGGAGCCAATGGAGGTGGTTTTATTTGTATTTGTATAAATCATCCGATATATACATAGACCTTAAACTTGCACCATGGCCATCTGTTAGCTTACCAGTTCCTAGTGATACGGTATTTGCCAGAATTATTTGTGATTACAGGTACTTTAAGCATGCGATAGGTTTATATTTGTCGATTTCAAAGTCTGGAAATTAATCGCTTGGATCGCCGTGCATTCTGGTCGTAGATGGCGCACAACTACTTATTCGATCATTCGGATTGACTCATTTCTGTTTAGGCCTCCAAATACATGCTCATTGCTATTTGGTTTAAGTACCAATAAAGTGTAACCTTCCTACTCCTATATCTACATTTGCTCCTACAGTTGAGCACTGTCAGAAATTGCAGTTTTACTAAACTTGCTTATATATATATTACAATTGTTATTTTCAAAAAAGAAATGTTAAACTGTCGTAAATACTAAATGTCTTCAAAAACATAAAATTATTTGCGGAAGAAGGACTATCATTGTAAGCAGATTGCTTGATAATACGACAGCCCTAGACAAAACTCATGAAATAGATTAACATATTTATTGAGCAGAACGGAATGGTAATTGAAAAAGCAAATTTTGATGATGGTGATATTGACAATACAGATGAGGATGGTGATGATAATGATGATGATGATGACGTTGATGATAATGATTCGAATTAAAGAAGAGATGACATTATGATGAGGAATGAAGAGTTGACACAGAAATGTTACCTTAAATATTCAGATGATAACATCGTTTTAACATTGGCCTCAATTGAGAAGAGAGAGCAACATGGTTTAAAGGCATTGGTTAACTTCGTGCATGATTTTAAAAAAAAACAGTGTTCCAGCGAATGTTGTTATCATAATTTCAAACCTTTGGGTCAAACAGGAACTGCCTGAAGTTTATAAGCCAATCGGTAGTGTATTTTATCAAGATATCTATGATTTAAAATTGAACGCTGATGACGATACCAAGGAATCGTCATGAACTCGTAGCGGCGACATAGCTCCCTCTCGCACAGAATACCGCACAGTGAGCTTCTCCTCGGGCTGGTAGCGGACTGTAAGGCCGCTCTGAAATCGCCCAGCGCTAGCTGGTTTTGTGACTGCAGCGGAGTGAATTTAGCACCCTGACTTTGGACTGACTTTGGATAAAGATCGATCGAGCGAAAGCCGCGCCATTACATACCGTTCTATTAGACCGTGGGCCGAGCGCGATTTTCGTTCCAGTCCGTTGCATAGATTACTGGTACAAGATTTAGATAATGTTAATAAAAAGATAAAAATACACAAATCCCAAATCAGCTTATCCCCGCGACTGAATCCTTGCCGTTCGTATAAAACATAAGTTTAATTGACAAGTTATTTAAGAGAAATGCGCGTGAACGAGACCGCCAACTCTCCGTTCGTACACGTGTATAAACTCATCGTGCGACGAGAGTGAAGCAGCACATTCTCTGTCTCCGTCGAACGAAGAAATCATGTAATTCATTCGAATATTTCCCAAAGCTAATCACATTTGCTGATGTAAATATTATGATTTTGCAAATATGAACTGCGAAAACTAATGAAAACCTCGTCAGGGTGAAAATATTACGAAAATAGACGGTCATAGCTACCATGAAACAGACGAGAAATAGCGCGTTGCCAATTTGATATTATTGTAAGGATCGTATGCAATTCTCTTGAATGTACGTACTATGACACAGGTCTGTGTAGAGATCAGTGGCTCCGTACCGACAAGACTCGAGTAATTTGTGTGTAATTAAAACTTTTGATGAAAACATTTCTTGTATTAGCAATGCAATGGTAGTTTAAGAATAGGCCTACAGAATTAGAGTCCCTAAATATTCATTGTTATTATAAAAAAAAATATTTGTCTTTCTAATTTCCAGTCCTGTAGTAGTTTTTACATGTTTTCAAATGTTTGATTTTTTTAAAATATTTTTTTTTGGGGGAGGGAGTACTCGCTTAATAATAGGGTATACGGGGATGTGGGTGATTTTTCTTCCTGGAGGAAGAAATATGACAATGTTTATTCAAAATTACACTGCATTCACTGGCTTAAAAATTGATAACAAATACATGCTGAGGTATATATGTGAAGTGTACAGAATGATGATGTACAATTTTATGTCGTCTGGATTTTGAAATCATGTGATGTTATTATAGTTCTTTTTGTTATGTTTTGATGAACAGAATGCCCATCTACATGTATGTGTGAAGAACCATTTACTGGATGAGAATTTGAAATGAAAGATAAATGTCAGTATGCAAAAGCTTCCACTTAACCAAAAATAAATAAATATACTTGTATATATGAGACATTCATTTGAAGAAAAAAAAATCCTCCTCCAAAGGGGATGGGCCGGGAAAATTCATTAAACACCTGATAAGGCCAAGGACCTTTTATGTCGTACTTATCATTGATGTTTTCGGCTTGCTCGTCAGTGAATTTCTTCGATGCCCCCCCCCCCCCTCCTTGGATCCACAGCCGCCAAATGATAAATTTATTGAAGTGTATCTTCATTGAAGTGTATCTTCATTGAAGTGTATCTTCATTGAAGTGTTTCGGAAGTGATCCATATTCCATTTCAGGAAAGTAAAAAGAAAAACCAAATGAGTAGAACTAAAACGTTTTTTGGTGACATGTGACAATTTATTTCTTCAATCATTTATTCATGTGCATCTTTAATAAATTCATTGGTTTCTTCCTTTATAAAATATTTTATTTTTGGTTAACAAATTATGCCATGGGGGGGGGGATACTCATATTTGGTTCCGACTGGGGTGTGCCGCTAACAACTGACACCTTGTCACCAATTTTGTTTAGTCAAAAATGTATAAGTCCTGACGAAATGTATAAGGCCGACAACTGACCCGTACCTATATTTAATGGTCATTTAGGCAGAAAGGGGCCATTATTTTAAAAAAAATTTGTATACTCCAGCGAAAAAATGAGCTAAAATATCCGATCTGAATTAGGTCTACAAAACCCTAACCCTTGTCAAGGGCTTTTTTGTGAAAAAAATCACGCATTCCGGCGGCACATGATTCCCGTCCCGGATCCCCGTAAACTTTTATATATATATATATATTTATATTCATTTATTTTTGGTTAAGTGGAAGCCTTCACATACCTTTATCTTTCATTTCACATTCTCATCCAGTAAATGGTTCTTCGCACATACATGTATATGGGCATTTAGTTCATCAAAACATAACACAACTAACAGAAAATATGCTCTAAAATCTGTGTATTTTACTTATTAAACAATATCATTGAGTGTTTCTTATAAGTATCGGCTTCTGGTATACATATCTGACAGGAAGAGGGGGAAAAGGATATAAAACCTTGTCACCATTTGTTTGGTCAAAAATGTATAAGTCCTGACAAATAAAATGTCTGTAAACCAACAAGTATGAAAACATTCTGTAGAACTATAATAACATCACATGATTTCAAAATCCAAACGACATAAAATTATACATCATCATTCTGTACACTTCACATATTATACCTCAGCATGTATTTGTTATCAATTTTTAAGCCAGTGAAAGCAGTGCAATTTTGAATAAACATTGTCATATTTCTTCCTCCAGGAAGAAAAATCACCCACATCCCCGTATACCCTAT